>APFE030865686.1:0-38197 GCA_000404065.3 Pinus taeda | reverse complement strand
GGTGACTCCTTGCTTTCTCCCACTCCATGCTTCTTCTGGCACTCTGTTCATCACTGCTTTTGTAGGACACCTGTTCAAGATATATGCTGCACAATTTACAGCTTCAGCCCAATAATCATTTGGCAAATGTTTTGCCTTGAACATGCTTCTCGCCATATCCATGATGGTCCTGTTCTTCCTTTCAGCAACTCCATTTTGCTATGGGGTGTACCTTGCTGTAAATTGTTTATGAATTCCATTTTCTCTACAAAATCTTAGGAATTCCTTGGAGATATACTCACCTCCTCTATCAGTTCTCAAAACCTTAATATGCAGCCCGCTTTAGTTCTCCACAAGTGCTTTGAAATTTCTGAACTTCTCAAACACTTCACTTTTGTTTTTAAGAAAATAGACCCAAGTCTTTCTTGTAAAATAATCAATAAAAGTTAGGAAATATTGGCTGCCAGCTAATGATGGAGCTTGCATCGGTCCACATACATCTGAGTGGACAATCTCTAAGGGTTCTTTTTCCCTTATGCATTTCCCTGATGGAAAACTTTCTCTATGTTGTTTTCCCAATATGCAACCTTCACAAAGGCTGTCCGATTTCTCTATCAATGGTAATCCTTTCACCATTCCTTTTCTACTCAACAAGTTTAGACCTCCAAAATTGAGATGTCCAAATCTCAAGTGCTACAACCAATTTTCATCCTTTGGCGCCCTTTGGAAGGCCTCTTGGGTAACTGCTGCAATTTCATTTTTGTTTTTCAAATCTGCCCTGATCCTGAGAGGGAACATCCTGTTCCTTGTCATCTTCACTTCAGTAATGCATCATTTGTTGGGTGCTATATCCATGATGGTACACACATCATTCACAAAATAAACATTGTAACCCTTTTGAACAAGCTGTCCAATACTCAAGAGGTTACATCTCATTCTGGGGACATAATATACATCTGCTATGGTTTTCCTTTCTCCTTGCTTTGTAAATATTTTTACCTCCCCTTTTCCCATAACAGAAACTTTGCTATCAGTTCCTAGTGTGACTTCTGATTTCATATTTTTATCTAGGGCAGAAAAGAGAGCTAAGTTTCCTGTCATATGGTTGCTGCAACCTGAGTCTAAAAACCATATGTCTTCACTGTTTGTTTCAGCCATGTTACAAGCTAACAACACATTAGTTTGGCTGATGTTTTCTCTAGTAACATTTGCATTTTGTCTATTACTCATATCATGCTGCTTCTTCCTACATTCACTGGCATAATGCCCATATTTTTTACAATAATCATTGGACATTGGATTTTTCATACCTTTGTCCTTGAGCATGATGTTGTCCTCTTTGTTGGTTGCTGTCTTGGCCTTGGTTCTGATTTGGATTGCTGCCTCTTCCTTGAGCATTTGCTGGATTATTCCTTCCACCTCTGTTCTGGCTTCTGCCTCTTCCTCTTTTGTTTCCTCTGCCTTGACATCTTCCTCTTCCAAAGGACATCTGGGTCTTGAAGGCTTGCTCTAGAGATGAGTTTTCATTTCTACTCAACCTCTGCTCATGTGTTATCAGTGATGCATGAAGTTCATCAACTGAAAAGTTGGAGAGATCCTTTGTCTCTTCTATGGTGGTGACAATTACATCAAACTTTGAGGGTAGGACCCTCAAAAGTTTCTCCACAATCCTCTTTTCTTCAAGAACTTCTCCATGAGTCCTCATTTGTGTGACCAAACCAATCACATGTATGAAGAATGAGTCAATGTTATCTGACTCCTTCGTGCAAAGATTTTCAAAATCTCTCCTCAGCAACTATAGTTTTGCTGTTTTCACTTTCTCCATGCCTTGATAGGCTGTCATGAGGGTTTTCCATGCTTCTTTGGATGTCTTAGCTGCTGCTATCCTTGGAAACACACTCTGGTCCACTGCTTGATACAAAAATACACGGGCTTTTGAGTCCTTTTTCCTATTGCTCTTCAGCAGATCTTTCTTTGCCTGAGTTAACCTATTAAACTCATTTTCATCTGCTGGTTCTTCAAAGCCATCTTGAACTATTTCCCATAAATCTTGACAGGCAAACAGGGCTCTCATGGTTATTGCCCAATAGTCATAGTTTTTCCCATTGAATTGTGGGAATTGAGGATTAAACATACCCATGCTGGTGCTGGTGCTGGCCATTCTAGCACTCTTTAACTATGCTATAAAAATGATTGACTGTGTATTAAAACATTGATTGTTTCTTCAGCAGTAACTCAAAAAATTTTTTGAGGAATACCTGGATTCTTTTTATCTCAGACTTCACTTTGCTGGAGAAGATTTACTGCTGCAACAAAAACTCCTCCCTTAAGCTTCTTTGACACCTTCAAAGAGCCTAGATCTGCTCTGATACCGCTATTGGGGATTTTTCTGGTAAAATCCCAAAAACAAACAAACAAACTGCACACAGAGACAATGCTATGTTTCTTTCCAGGATCTTGTCACAGGGAAGCTTTAAAATATTTCTGAGCAGACAGAGCTTTTCCTCATACATAAAAACACTTTGTATACATTAATTAAAGACTGATACAAAATTCATCCTCTTTTCTGAGAGGGATTCACCAAGAAAAATTTCAACAACAAAATATTACTCTGTCTCAATATTACTCTGTCTCCTCCTGAAATTTTACGCTGTGTGAAAATCTCATTTACATTTACTGTTGTAAAACAAACTTTTACATATACTGTTGTAAAAATAAAATTCACATTATGCACTTGGCATATTACAAAAACTTCATCTTCGTTGTTCTTTTCCTTCACCCTGGCACTGCTGTGCAAACTTCAATTCATTTCAGAAGTCCATTGTTACATTTACACTGTTGTGTGTGTTTTTCACTTGCACACTGCTTCCCCTATTTCATTACATGCTCCCGTGTATTTATCTACATACACTTCTTCGCACTGCTGTGTGTTTCAAAACCAAAAATACAATTGACCAAAAAAAAAACTTTTCAAAGCATTTTACTTGTTCAGTAAAACAAAAAATTACACCCGTGAATTTAAAATAATAAAATTAAAAACTATATGCTATGGCCATACCTATTTTAAATTACACCCGTGAATTTAAAATAATAAAATTAAAAACTATATGCTATGGCCATACCTATTTTAAATTCGCCATACCTCAGTAGGAAATAAAAACATTAAAATTAAAAGTTTCGACCAACCTTTTAACTATCACAATAACTTAACATTAAATACTTTTACCGCGGTCAAACAAAAAAACTTTTACGGCACGGCAAATTATTTGCTAGCAAGTTGATTACAATCAACGGTGGATAATAATGAACTCAATCAGACAGCTCAAAACAATATCGGGAGACCAGACCCTTTGTTACCGAACATGAACTCAATCGGACAGCTCAAAACAATATCGGGAGACCCTTTGTTACCTAACTTTACGTCCCAATAGAAAGTGGTTTTGGAGACGTACAGTGGGAAGAGTGGCCAAATTTTATTGCATCCAGCGCGCTTGTAGGAAAACCACTTGCAGACCAAAAGCGGTCCGGAATGGTTTTTAAAGTTGACATTTTAATGCTGCTGCAAGGCAAGTTGAAACTAATATTTCAATATTTACTCCAAATATGCAAAAGTGTCATGTCTTTCCTGTGTTCACAGGGAAATAACTATGAAAATAACTATGAATCTATGTGTACTTTTGCCAATTGAACTATTAAAATAATCTAATTCAACTCGTTCCATATTTATGTTTGAAGTGGATATCTGTCTCCGGAGTACGCTATGCGGGGTTATCTTACAGAAAAGGTAGATGTGTTCAGCTTTGGGGCAGTTGCTTTGGAACTTGTCAGTGGCAGAAGCAACACAGACACAAGTTTGCCAGAAAAAATGGTTCATCTTCTCGAATGGGTATGTACACTTTCAAATTCTAATATGTAATCCATGAAATTTTACTTTAGCCATTACTAACTGCCCACTTCTCAATATCGTATTGCTTTGTAGACCTGGCATCTTTGTGAGAAAGAAAGGCCGCTAGAATTGATGGACCCTGATATAGAATCAACATGCTCAAAAGAAGAAGTCCTGAGAGTGATTGAAGTAGCCCTTCTTTGCACCCAAGCTGTGCCCGCGATGCGTCCATCGATGTCTCGAGTGGTAGCAATGCTGACTGGTGATGTAGAGATCATTCCTGCTGCTTCTCGTCCTGCTTACATTAAAGATTTGCAATATAACGCTGCCATTGCCGGCAGTGGCAGCACACCTGTCGTAGCAACACCACCATTGTACAACAGCGTAGAGAGCTCATCACTTTAAGCCATGACAGCTTGGCCTCGTCTTCAGAAGATGGAGAATGTATCTCCATCAAAGATTGATAGTGATAGAAAAGAAGGCCGATGAGAGCTGACATGAGCATTAAGATTATGAAACGTCAGACTGTTTGCTGGGAATTGTCATTATAGCTTTAAAGCTCATGGCATTTCATTCTGTTATTAGTTTAAGCTTCCATTTTTGCTACATAGTTGTTAGGGTATCGTCTATTACGTGAGTTTGTGTTACATATATGAGACTTCCAGGCCATATATTATAGCGAAAAAACCATGCATATTTAACACAATGAGGGCTCTCCGTTCACAGATTTGGTTATGTTTGCATTCGCCTATATTTTTTAAAACATAGACATGTATATGCAAAAATGTGACCAATTCGGAATGTAAAGATTAAAATATCTCACTTCAAATAGATTTTGATGTTCGTTTTCTTTGCGGAGATACTCAAACTCGCGCTTGCCTTTTGAGCAATCCACGTGAATGCAGGAAAAAGTGAGACAATGTTCAGGAATGAATAAACATTGAATGAGACACAATGATGATGGCGGCTGGGTTGAATATAGATGCATTTTAACAAAGGATTTAGTAAAAGTGAAGAAGGATCAAACACTATAAAAGTTAATTAGATCTGCAATATATATATATTTTGAATTTATGAATTTATGTAATTAATATATATATATTATAATATATATAATTATTGCTTTTTAATTTAAAATAATTTAATGTTTTCAAAATTTTGAAATTTGGCTAGTTTACACATGCTTAAAATTGTGTTTATACATTTTTTCAATTTCAAACAAAATTCACCAAAAAATATACATAAAAATATGCACATTGTAAAATAATAATAATACCACTTAAAATATTTTAACTATGATTTGATTTATTTTTTTTAAATTTATTTATATAATGTATACATAGTTTTGTTTAATCATATATAATATATACACATTTAAATACTTAACCTAAAATATTTTATTTATGAATTATATTGTCCACATTAAAATTTAATGTTTTTTTTTCTGTTATTGATGATGATGATGATGGTTAAAGTCCACTGAGACCAAACTTTGGTCTATCGGACCTAAAGAAACAAATTATAAGATTTTATTCCTTTGCTCAAAAAGCTTGGAGAGAAGCCTCTCGAGCTCATTGTAATTTTGACAAAGTAAAAGGCTAGGAAGGTCAATATTGCAACAAAGATTTTAAAACTGAGATCTAATGTGGTTGTAAGCGGGGCACTCTAAGAGGGAGTGATTTTCATCCTCGATGTTCGTATTCTCTTTCATCCTCGATGTTCGTATTCTCACAAAGATGGTAGAACCTTTCCATCCATGGTGATTTAGGAACTGCCCAACAGCCCATTCCATTATGGAGCTCACGAGAGTTCGTTCTAATCTTGACTATATTAATTTTCTTCTTTGAGCGAGTTAAAACATAGAGATACTTTTGATCTTGTAGGGTGGAGTTGATGACCTCCTTATAATATCTTAATTTTCTTTTAGCTGTTAAATCTTTCTCACACCACATTTTTTCTTTGAACTTAAAAGTAACAATATTTTTAATGTTATTAATGTTTTGCAATGAAACATTCTCGTCGATCTCCCAATGGTTTAACCAGGCCCTGGTGTCTTTATACAAACCTCGTTTGAGCATTGGTTTAACCAGGCCCTGGTGTCTTTATACAAACCTCGTTTGAGCATTAGGTGGTTTTGGCTGGAATTTAAAGCTAACTTAGGAAGTCTATGGTCTCCTATGTTATTGAGTTTGTGCTTGTACAACAAAAGCCTAGTCATAGGCTCTCGATAGGGGAAATACCCACTTCTATCACGAGAATAGGATAGGGTGTGTTGCTTTTAACATTAATATATTTTATGAGAGATTTTTCGGCCTGAATCACATGAAATTTCATTTGTCCACACATTTCGAATCCACCGGTGTGGTTCATTGTCAGGACAAGTTGAAGAATCAGATCCAGTATGCATGTTAAATACTCATAGCAGAACATCCAACGACTATAATCTTTGACTAGGCAACGGCTATGTTTGAAGAATCAGATCCAGTATGCATGTTAAATACTTAGAGCAGAACATCCAATGGCTATAATCTTTGACTAGGCAACGACTATGTTGACCGACAGCTAACTTTGACTCGAACACGGCTAGTTAGATAAGACCCAGGATCTAACAATATTAAAAATTAATTTTATAACTAATATATAAATATTAAATTAAATTAATGGTTAGTATAATTAAGGGGTATTAACTATTATAATTTATTTTTATGTTTTATACCTATTAAAAAAATAATATTTAAATTAATATATTAAATTCATAGATTTATGAACTAATGTCTATATTGACCAACGACCAACTTTGACTGGGAAATGGCTAGTTAGACAGGACCTAGGAAACCCTTGAGATTGAAAAAAGACCGAGCAATATCAATAGAGAGGACGGATGGAAGATTAGTAGTTGCTAGATCCTAGCCCTCTCTTCCTAGTCATCTTCTTCCCTTCCTCTCCTCCCTCTTTTTTAGCTTGTTCTTGGTCTGGTATAGGTTAGTTTCCCATTGTTATCCCGTATCCTTCTCACATTGGCCTTTAGTCTTTGATGAGTTGTTTATATAATATGAGATATTGTATTAGTTATATTCTAATTATTTTAACTTAATTTTAAAACAAAATTTATTACTTTTGAAATCGATCTAAGATGATATTTTTATTTATAATTAAAATAATCAAGCTATTTATCAATTAATTAAACAAACTAAATAAATCTATGAATTTAATATATTATAGTTTTATTCTATATAAATAACTTAAATTTGGTATTTTAATATTTATAGTATATATATTTGAATATAAAAAAATAAATAATTAGTTAATACCTCATATATACTAACTATTCAATTTAATAATATGTAATTGATTAAATTATAATATGTGAATATATTTATTAAAAAATAATTAAATGAAATTATTAAAACTTTTAAATGCCCTTAATTGATTTATTTCTAATTTTTATTAATATAGTTATACTCCGGTTTTGGCTAACTAGCATTTCCATCCAAATGGCCGTTAGAAAATATAGTCGTCAGTCAAAAATCTATGAATTATATATTAGTACATTAAATTTATGTTAATATAAAAAACTAAAATAAATATAATAGTATACCTTATATAGATAACTAATTAATTTAATAATATTTAATTTAATTTAATATTTGAATTATAATTAAAAATTATTAAAACTTTTATGTAAATTCATAAAAGTTTTAATTTTATTCTAATTTTTAATATTGTTATATCCCGGGTCCTGTCTAACTAGATGTGTCCAAGTGAAAGTTAGTAGTTGGTCAATATAGTCGTTGTCTGGTCAAAGATTATAGCCTTTGGATGTTCTGTTCTGAGATTTAACATGCATACTGGATCTGATTCTTCAACTTGTCCTAACGATGAACCACACTAATGGGTTCCAAACGCGTCTGAGAAATGAAATTTCATGTGATTTACGCCGAAAAATCTCTCATAAAATTGATATGGATCACAAAAGCTTCAATTCAACAATTAATATATTTATAAATATATTTCAATATTATTATATTTATAAATATACTTCAATAATTAATTACTAAGTACTTAGAATAATATAACCTACAATATCTAAAATATTTTATTATGCCATTCACTACTCGAATCTTTACTATTAATAATAGTTTTTTAAATATGATATTAATAATTAAATAAATTATATATCTTTTTAGCTATCTAATTGCATATCTTTTTAATTATTCCTCTTGCAATGAAATATTTTATTATAACCAACATTAAAATATTTTTTCATTTATTTTCTCTGTATATATGCATGAATTTGAAATTAAAATAAATTAGTAAACATGCATATTTAAAAACTTTATTCAAATAATGTATTGAAATATTTTTAAAAAGTTTAAGTCATGTGCTAGAATATTTTTTATACAACTTTCTCACAATTAAAAAAAGTTGTTTTTTAAGTTTATTTCATTATAAAGTTGATACATAATTATGATATGTCATATGGACATTTAAATATTTAATTTATGTCTAGAGTGAGTAAGACATATTTTCATTTTTTATTTTTATTATAACCCACATTTTTTTATTTAGAGAATAGTTTATAATGGACACGTGTGAACTTGAACACTGACGGAATTACACATCTCCCTCATTTTGATATGTAGAATGACCCTCCCAACTCAAAAATTGCACATTAATCTATGTATTTATATATGACATCAATTGTTAAGTTAAGTTTTCATTGTTACATTTAATTATTAAATGTGTAGTCTAGTTCATAAATGGCCATTTTTTATATGACATCAACTGTTAAGTTAAGTTTTCATTGTTACATTTAATTATTAAATGTGTAGTCTAGTTCATAAATGGCCATTTTTTTTGGTTTGGGCATTTTTTCTAGTCAATTTTGGTATAGATATATTTTAATTATAAGTTTAAGTTGTTTAATCAACAAAGTTCAATCATGAGTTTTTTAGGGTGTTAAATTCATTCCTACTAAGAAAGTCATTTTATCCATTAATTAGACTGCCCCATTACTAAATTGTGGATAATTCACTCTTGCATTAATTTTTTTATTTTAAATATTTATTTATATTTATAATAATAATCAATAAATTGAGAGGATAAAAAAGGAAAGGGAATTATAGAAATCCTAGTAGTCAATATAGTTTAAGGAACATCCATTACTTTAAGTGAAGGCAAGATGACGTCAACGTTGAAACTAGGGTTTCGTGAGATCTTCTCTCTACATCCTCTGTTGTAATCGAATGACACCCCCATGGGGGAGGCAGAGGCGACCCCTTATTCAAATCCGTTTTTGTTCGCTCCTCTCATCAACAACTGTGTAAGTCTAGTAGTCAGTCATCCTCTTCTCAAGTGGCTCGACAACAACCAACCTTAATCCACATTCACCATCAAGAATTTCCCCTAAATTGCAAGCAAACTAAACAAAAAGAGGTCCCAGTGGACAAACCTTCACTAAACACATCCAAATTTTTAGTTTGGCATTTTCTTGCAGTTTAGCAAGAAAATGGTTTGGTTAAATCCATATAGATGCACAACCTGGCATAGGAAGTCTATCTAGGAACAAAAAATCTATTCATCTCACTTGCGAGGACATTATCTAGGAACAAACAATCAATTACGAGTATATCCCCTTCTACTGTAGACACTACCATGCATATGGGAATATCTTTAAAGATTTCCCAAAGAAACCCTTTGCCGTAGATATTGCACATCCTTCGAATGCTTAGTCAGTGAATAATGATGGCTTCACCACTATTGCAAGTTGAAAGAAAGAAACCAAAAAGAAATGGGATCCTTCTTCATCTCAAGAACAACCAGGGGTGAACATATTCTCCATCCTTTAGCAAGAAGACAAGGAAAGACCCTAGGCCCAAGGGGAGCCAAACTATGAAAAATCTTCCAATCACGCTTCAAAAGGCAACCCTCCACTCTTATATACATCACCAATTTTGAAGACTCCTAATGAAGAAACACCAACCCCCATGGAAGAGGAATATGTACTAGAAAACAAGGATCCAACAACCATTTTTGGCAACCAGATCCGACTCATAGAAAGAGAATATCTTCATCATGAGGATGTGCTTCTTCAAAAAAAATCAAGGTACTTCTCCTTCTCCCTCCCCCTCATTTTCCATGCAAGGGATAAAAATAAATGCTCCTCGAGATAATTCTCTCTCTCTCTCTAGGAGACCAAGAAAAAGGGTCGCAAAACAAATAGCTAACTCCTTTACGATCTTGGTGAATTTTTGGTTAATTTGGGCCGTGTAGCCCCAATGACTTCCCTTTTCCCCTCCATCACCAAATATGCATGATGAAGATCGTCTCTTGGAATGTGAGAGTATTAAACGACAAATCTAAACGTCAAATCCTTAAGAATCACATCTCTAAAGAAATCCAAACATTCTTATCTTTCAAGAAACCAAATGCACCCATCAACACCTCTCAAGGATTATCAGCTCTATCTGGAGGTACCCACAGGTGCTTCAAGAGGGCTTTCCATTATTTGGAACCCCAAGGTCGTGGCCATCACTGATTCTTTCTCTCTCTTATGAATCTTATCGTCCAGATTTCAACTCGCTGACTCTTCCTATTTAGGTATAATTTCTAATGTCTATGACCCCATTATCCCTTAGGATAAATGAATGTTCCTTACCAACCTATCCTCTATTATCCGTTTGGAATCCTCTAGCTAGTGGATCTTGGGAGGTGACTTCAATCTAATCCAATCTCTACGGGAAAAAAAGGGAGGTATAAGACGTTTGGAAGAAAAAGCCACAACTTTCAATTCTTTTATCGACTCAACAAATCTGGTGGATATCCAAACTTATAATAGTATTTACACATGGAATAATAGAAGAGGTGGACAACGTCAAGTTTCTTTTAAGTTGGACCATTTCCAACTTTCTAAAGCCTTAGTCATGTTTGGTATGCATATAGGTGCTTTAATAATTCCAAGCTTCAGATCGAATCACTAGTCCATCGCTTTGCAGCTCGGCTGGTCTTCCTCTCCAAAAAATCAACCCTTCTGATTTGAGGCCTTTTGGGTAAGGCATCCTGATTTCCTTGCTAAAATTTAATCTTGGTTGACAGAATTTATAGTCATTCAAGGTCGAATAATGTATCGCTTCCTGCAGCAATTAACGTTCCTCAAGGAAAAGTTGTGAGAATAGAATAAAAAGGACGTTAGCCACATCTGGGAAGACAAAGCAAGGGTCAAACTTAAAATGAAAGAAGTTCAATAACAAATTATCAATGAAGGTATCACTGAACAAACTAAAGATCTAGAGGAAACCCTTTGACATTAGCTCCATGAAAGAATGGCTCAGGAAGAGATCTATTTTTTTTTCTTCAGTAGAGAAAAATCATCTTTCATCAATAAAAGTGATTACAATAGTTTGTTTCTAATTTTCTTCCTCCTCAAATAAACATTTTAGTCACAGATTTATCATTATACCTCCATTCAAAACTTAATACAAAATTCTACTTACATATCATATCCCCAAAACCTAGTTATGATTCCACTTAGAAATCTATTAGTATAACCCCTTTGATTGTTTCTGTAGTATCTATGTCATTGCCTCAATAAGAATCATTACAACTTCAAAATGCATATTATGAATTTGCTATGTTACAGGATCTATGTAGTTCTTTCATTAACTACAGAACCCTGTAGATATGCATAAAAGTGAATCATACATGTTTCTGCTGCAATTCCCATTTTTTAAAACATGTCTGCAACCCCATTCTATTCAAGGTACACATGCCTGAATGTGATCTAACGAAAGGACTACTCCAGAATCTAGATGTGCCTCATCCTCTCCTAGGAAGTCCTGGTTACCGGGTGCAAGCCCCGGAAGTGATGATTGATGCTATGTGATTCGTTCTCCACATTTCACTAGTTTCAATCCCACTTCTTCACCCCTGTGAGCATCACCCAATGCAATGAGTGCTAAGTGAACTATTCAAAAATCATGAGAAATTAGTCAGTTACGACTACCTCTCATGGAAATGGTCATACGTTTGAATGACTTACTTAACATAGTTGAATCCCAAAAAATGATATAATGCACTGCGTAATCCCCCATACTTCAATTCAAAAAGAGTCAAGGGATCTCTACTTGAATGGTTCATGAGGCACAATACTTGCTAAGGCTTTGCAAATGGGGAAGCAAGCTAAGTGGGCTTGATTGTGGGAAAAACTCCACAGTTAAGCGCGCTTGTGCTTGAGCCAAAGGAGATCTGGGATGGGTGACCTCCTGGGAAGTCCTGATTACCGGGTGCAAGTCCCGGAAGTGATGATTGATGCTATGTGATTCGTTCTCCACATTTCACTAGTTTCAATCCCACTTCTTCATCCTTGTGAGCATCACCTGATGCAATGAGTCTTAAGTGAACTATTCAAAATGAGAAATTAGTTAGTTACGACTACTTCTCATAAAAATGGTCATACGTGAATGACTTACTTAACGCAGTTGAATCCCAAAATGATATCTAATATAATGCACTGCGTAAACCCCCATACTTAAATCAAAAAGAGTCAAGGGATCTCTACTTGAATGGTTCATGAGGCACAATACTTGCTAAGGTTTTGCGAATGGGGTAGCAAGCTAAGTGGGCTTGATTGTGGGGAAAAACCCCACAGTTAAGCGCGCTTGAGCCAGAGGAGATCTGGGATGGGTGAACTCCTGGGAAGTCCTGGTTACCGGGTGCAAGTCCCAGAAGTGATGATTGATGCTATGTGATTCATTCTCCACATTTCACTAGTTTCAATCCCACTTCTTCACCCCTGTGAGCATCACCCGATGCAATGAGTGCTAAGTGAACTATTCAAAAAACCATGAGAAATTAGTTAGTTACGACTACCTCTCATGAAAATGGTCATACGTGAATGACTTACTTAATGCAGTTGAATCCCAAAATGATATCTAATATAATGCACTACGTAAACCCCCATACTTAAATAAAAAAGAGTCAAGGGATCTCTACTTGAATGGTTCATGAGGCACAATACTTGCTAAGGTTTTGCATATGGGGTAGCAAGATAAGTGGGCTTGATTATGGGGAAAAACTCCACAGTTAGGCGCGCTTGAGCCAGAGGAGATCTGGGATGGGTGACCTCCTGGGAAGTCCTGGTTACCGAGTGCAAGTCCCGGAAGTGATGATTGATGCTATGTGATTCGTTCTCCACATTTCACTAGTTTCAATCCCTCTTCTTCACCCCTGTGAGCATCACCCGATGCAATGAGTGCTAAGTGAACTATTCAAAAAACCATGAGAAATTAGTCAGTTACGACTACCTCTCATGGAAATGGTCATACGTTTGAATGACTTACTTAACGCAGTTGAATCCCAAAAATGATATCTAATATAATGCACTGCGTAATCCCCCATACTTAAATTCAAAAAGAGTCAAGGGATCTCTTACTTGAATGGTTCATGAGGCACAATACTTGCTAAGGTTTTGCAAATGGGGTAGCAAGCTAAGTGGGCTTGATTGTGGAAAAACTCCACAGTTAAGCGCGCTTGAGCCAGAGGAGTTCTTGGATGGGTGACCTCCTGGGAAGTCCTGGTTACCGGGTGCAAGCCCCGGAAGTGATGATTGATGCTATGTGATTCGTTCTCCAAATTTCACTAGTTTCAATCCCACTTCTTCACCCCTGTGAGCATCACCCGATGCAATGAGTGCTAAGTGAACTATTCAAAAATCATGAGAAATTTGTCAGTTATGACTACCTCTCATGGAAATGGTCATACGTTTGAATGACTTACTTAACGCAGTTGAATCCCAAAATGATATCTAATATAATGCACTGCGTAATCCCCCATACTTAAATTCAAAAAGAGTCAAGGGATCTCTACTTGAATGGTTCATGAGGCACAATACTTGCTAAGGTTTTGCAAATGGGGTAGCAAGCTAAGTGGGCTTGATTGCGGGGAAAAACTCCACAGTTAAGCGCGCTTGAGCCAGAAGAGATTTGGGATGGGTGACCTCCTGGGAAGTCCTGGTTACCGTGTGCAAGCCCCGGAAGTGATGATTGATGCTATGTGATTCGTTCTCCACATTTCACTATTTCAATCCCACTTCTTCACCCCTGTGAGCATCACCCGATGCAATGAGTGCTAAGTGAACTATTCAAAAATCATGAGAAATTAGTCAGTTACGACTACCTCTCATGGAAATGGTCATACGTTTGAATGACTTACTTAACGCAGTTGAATCCCAAAATGATATCTAATATAATGCACTGCGTAATCCTCCATACTTAAATTCAGAAAGAGTCAAGGGATGTCTCACTTGAATGGTTCATGAGGCACAATACTTGCTAAGGTTTTGCAAATGGGGTAGGCTAAGTGGGCTTGATTGTGGAAAAACTCCACAGTTAAGCGCGCTTGAGCCAGAGGAGTTCTGGGATGGGTGACCTCCTGGGAAGTCCTGGTTACCGGGTGCAAGCCCCGGAAGTGATGATTGATGCTATGTGATTCTTTCTCCACATTTCACTAGTTTCAATCCCACTTCTTCACCCCTGTGAGCATCACCCGATGCAATGAGTGCTAAGTGAACTATTCAAAAATCATGAGAAATTAGTCAGTAACGACTACCTCTCATGGAAATTGTCATACGTGAATGACTTACCTAACGCGGTTGAATCCCAAAATGATATATAATATAATGCACTGCGTAGACCCCCATACTTAAATTCAAAAAGAGTCAAGGGATCTCTACTTGAATGGTTCATGAGGCACAATACTTGCGAAGGTTTTGCAAATGGGGTAGCAAGCTAAGTGGGCTTGATTGTGGGGAAAAACTCCACAGTTAAGCGCGCTTGAGCCAGAGGAGATCTGGGATGGGTGACCTCCTGGGAAGTCCTGGTTACCGGGTGCAGGCCCCGGAAGTGATGATTGATGCTATGTGATTCGTTCTCCACATTTCACTAGTTTCAATCCCACTTCTTCACCCCTGTGAGCATCACCCGATACAATGAGTGCTAAGTGAACTATTCAAAAATCATGAGAAATTAGTCAGTTACGACTACCTCTCATGGAAATGGTCATACGTGAATGACTTACTTAACGCAGTTGAATCCCAAAATGATATCTAATATAATGCACTGCGTAATTCCCCATACTTAAATTCAAAAAGAGTCAAGGGATCTCTACTTGAATGGTTCATGAGGCACAATACTTGCGAAGGTTTTGCAAATGGGGTAGCAAGCTAAGTGGGCTTGATTGTGGGGAAAAACTCCACAGTTAAGCGCGCTTGAGCCAGAGGAGATCTGGGATGGGTGACCTCCTGGGAAGTCCTGGTTACCGGGTGCAGGCCCCGGAAGTGATGATTGATGCTATGTGATTCGTTCTCCACATTTCACTAGTTTCAATCCCCCTTCTTCACCCCTGTGAGCATCACCCGATGCAATGAGTGTTAAGTGAACTATTCAAAAATCATGAGAAATTAGTCAGTTACGACTACCTCTCATGGAAATGGTCATACGTGAATGACTTACTTAACGCAGTTGAATCCCAAAATGATATCTAATATAATGCACTGCGTAATTCCCCATACTTAAATTCAAAAAGAGTCAAGGGATCTCTACTTGAATGGTTCATGAGGCACAATACTTGCGAAGGTTTTGCAAATGGGGTAGCAAGGTAAGTGGGCTTGATTGTGGGGAAAAACTCAACAGTTAAGCGCGCTTGAGCCAGAGCAGTTCTGGGATGGTTGACCTCCTGGGAAGTCTTGGTTATCGGGTGCAAGCCTCGGAAGTGATGATTGATGCTATGTGATTCGTTCTCCACATTTCACTAGTTTCAATCCCACTTCTTCACCCCTGTGAGCATCACCCGATGCAAGGAGTGCTAAGTGAACTATTCAAAAATCATGAGAAATTAGTCAGTTACGACTACCTCTCATGGAAATGGTCATACGTTTGAATGACTTACTTAACGCAGTTGAATCCCAAAAATGATATCTAACCGTAGGAAGTGTTGTTTGAGGGTGAAGTGTTGGGAAATATTCCTTAGCTGAAACTGGAAGATTGGGACTAACGATGAGAGAAAATACCCTCAATTTGAACCAAGTACATATTTGAAGCAGGTTTGGTACCCAAAAAGTGAAGTCACGAGGCATGAACCATTCCAGTGGGCTACATGATTGCAAAGAGTAGGCCTCTTGAATATTCTAATTGTGCCACACTTTGGCTAAAGCACATCTAGTAAAATGTGTGTACAATAGCTCCTTGCATTAGTACATGATGGATGCATTTGGCTAGGGACGAGGATCTCGATTGATGAGATGTTAGTCTGAAAAATCGCAGCGTTGCCTCATAAGGGAAAAGACCCTGCAAAATAATTTATGGGCAAGAATAAGGAAAAGGAGATGACACAAATGATGAAGGAAAAGTTTGGACTGGTGAAGAAGTCGTGGGGAAATGACATCAATTCCATTGATGACTAGGGAGTGTGTTTTGTTGCACACATTGTTGGTACCATTTCATTGCCATCCTTTTCTTCTATAAATCCATCATTTGTCTATCGTTTTCTCCCATAAACCCCTCATATCCATCGAAATTGATTAATCAATAGCATTATAGTTGTTAATTTACATTAAATTTAATTTGTGAATTTTTATGTTAAAAATTAGGAATTTTGAACAAAAATTACAGGATGTCATGACTTCCTGTAAATGGTTTATGATGTGACATGTGGCATGGCAGGCAAGTCAAACAATGGATAGGAACGTGATCTAGAATGTACATGCATGGTGAAAAATCGATTCAACAACAAATCAAAAGATCCTGGATACGCGGTCAATGCTGGTCAAACCCAACCTTTTTGGTCACAAAGGAAGAAAAAAGCCATAGTTTCCCAAACTGATTTCATTTGCTTTTGGAAATCGGTTTAGATTAGAAAGGACAAAAATCACTCTTTTGTAAAAGCAGAAACATCTGCATAATGTATGTACATTCGATTTAGATAGGAGACAAGTAGATAAAGATTGTGTATTGTATTGTTTCCAGAACGATTATTATCTCTATGTATTGTTCCAGAACATTACTCTTGCATGTGATTTCAATCTTTAGAACTTAATTACAGTCACCGTTTTACTCCAACGGTGCTTATGCGTTAACATTCTCATCGCTTGAAGTTTCTTAAGTGTGCCATTGAAGCGTGGACGGGCCCTACGTGGAGATTGGTATACTGTTAATTTCATTTACATAGCGTTTCGCATTTGAATAGTGTGCATAGTGTTTAATGTTATTTCCTTGTCTGTGAGTTTATCGATTTGATTAGAAATTCTTGCAAATGATATTCATGGTGATAGCTTGAAGATTTGATGCTAGATCATTGAACAATATCTTGTAAAAGATTTGATTGATCATTAGATTTCAAAGCATCTCTGTGGACTCTGTTTTCATGCATTTAAAATTTCAATGTGCTTTTGATTTTCATGAATGCTTAGTGTGTTAGCTGGAAAGAGCTTTTGTGTATAGTATCCTTGTAAGAGGATTGAAAACTTAGTCTAGCAATATGCTGTATCTTTAGGACAATTAGATAAATTAGGTGATCTGCGTGTTAAGGTGAGAGGAAACATATTTCAACCTCCTGTAAAGGAGAGTTGTAGCCTATCACAGTAGACACTTAGTTAGGGATCCTTTTATGTCTATAGACTTTAGACACGTGCCTCTAAGTCTACCTACCTTGGTTGATATTAAATCTAGTCTAATCTAGCACCCTAGATTGGCCACTACATTTTGGCGCCATTGCCGGGGAGGCGCAGTTAGAGGATTTTGAAAAAAGAAAAAAAAAAAAAAAAACACACAACATAGATTTGATTTTAATTGTCATTTTAGAAGTCATGTTTTCTTATGCGTAGATCTAGAGATAATAAAGGTAGATTCATAGAAACCCCCATCCAAAAACTAACCTACCACCAAGAGCAGACCCTTTAGGAAAAATTGAACACACAACACCAACTGAGGAAATCACCATACAAAAATTAGAGGATAAACATAAATTAGGCCAAAGACTTACACTTATTGAGAGACAAATCCTATTGGCACACGAATCACAGAAGAAACATCTCCCTGAATCTTCTACAAAACGAGAAAGTAGAAAAATAACTCAACAATCTCTAGAACAACTCTTTGGAATGAGTGACACTGAACAAGCAATTAAATCATCAGAGGAATCTATAAAAATGGCTGAGGAAGGAGGAGGATCAACAAGAAGACCCACTCCTGAACAACAACAAGATCAAAGAGTGGAGGAAGAGTCAACCTTTAAATTTCCTATTCATGAACCAGAAGACAATCATGATGAGGAAATAAAAATGAAAAACATACCTCCTTCTGTGTTACCAAACTTTTATGGCATGGCTTCAGAAGGCCTAGATTCATTCTTGTTTGAGTTTGACATTGTATGTCGAACATATGGTTACACAGATGATGCCCATAGGCTTAGACTCTTGCCAGCAACATTAAAGGCATCAGCACTAAGATGGTTCATGGGACTTGGTGAGCATGCAATAACTGATTGGGATGGCATGAGAAGAATATTCCTAAAGAAATACCAAGCTTATTGTAGATCGAAAGATTCTAAATATGATATATTTAGGATGAATCAACAAGAGGATGAAAATATAGAGGAGTACTTGGAATGATTTGCTTACAATTTACAAAAATCAAAACATCGATCCATGACTCTTGATCTCATTTGAACAATATTTTTGAAGGGCATTCGAGAGGAATACTTAGATGATCTTAATTTGATGGGCAAAGGTGATATTTCCACCTTACCTTTCAAAGGAATTGCTGATTTATGTGAAAAGTATTTTAGGAACAAAGCCAAAATTGGAAAGAGAACCATATCATCCAAAGCCACAAAATCTGCTTCAGCAAGTGTCACACGAGCTGAAATAGGAAATTTGTTAGAGCAATTCAAAACAAATCTATTGAGTACCTTGGGAACTCAAATTGACACTCTTAAAGCTAAGAAAAGACAAGAAGAGGAAGATCAAATAATGGTTTTCTTTTGTCCAAAATGCCGGAAGAAACATGCCTTAAAAGATTGCCCATTAGAGAACATTCAAGTGTGTGCCTTTTGTACTGAAAATCATGATATATTTCATTGCTCTAAAGTCAAGGTTTTGCAGAATTGTAATGTGGCAGCTAATACAGATATGAAAAATGTGTATTTTATGGACGCAAAAAGACCATGGCAGCCAAGACCTCCACCTCAAGGTATGTTCCCAAACCAGAATTTGCAATTTCCTTCACATGATCAGATGTATGCTCAGAATTCGTGGAATGTACCCATGCCATGGCAGCACCAAAATTACCCACAACAACAATGGATACCATCTCAACAATATCAACCATATCCTCAACCATACCAACCATATTCGCAGCCATATCAACAATATCATTAGCCATATTCACCATATCCACAACCATATCAGCAATATCCTCAGCAGCAAGTTGTTTACCCACATCAACCCCAACTCACTCAACAAGCATTGCCTGCTCCTCCACCAATAAATCCACCACAATTACAACTTCCATTTAACCAACAACCTCCTAGACCTACTCAAATCCTTGCTCAACCTGTACCAAATCCAAATAACAGAGTAGAGAGACCAGCTTATAACGTAGATGAGGGACCCTCATATCCCACATTACCCTTGCAAAATATCAATTTGAGGTCTGGTAAGGTACTTCAGAAAGAATCTCCAGCAGCTGATAAACAAGAAGAAAACGAAGAAAATGAAAATGAAACTCCAATTCAGAGGAAACAAAATGATGACATCAAAAATAAACAAATGCATCCGTTGCATCCACCACCTTTTCCAGATAGATTGGTCCAAACAAAACTTCCCATGTCTATACCATAGTTTGATGTTTTAGATGAGCTAAAGAATGTCTATATAAAAATTATGCTTCTACAAGCCATAAAAGACATTCCCATATATACTAAAGCCATCAAAGAATTGTGCCTCAAAAAGCCTACTAGGAAAAGAGTTGATCCACAAACCATTCATGTTATTGGACATTTAGCTGGCCTTATGGCAAACACCATTTCAATGGAAAAGTATGTTGATCTTGGTATTCCCAGAGTCACTACAATCATTAACAACATACATATTCCAAACACCTTAATTGACCTTGGGGCCGCAATAAATGTGATGACTCTTGAAACCATGAAAACCCTCCAGCTCACAAACTTGCAACACACAACAATTGTTCTAGAACTCGCTGATAGGTCTAAAGTGATTCTTGAAGGGATTTTCGAGGACATAATTGTTTCAGTGGACTCTTGGGAGTATCCAGTAGACTTTTTAGGTCTCCAGCCAAAATCCAATTTAGGAGGACACCCTATCATCCTTGGTAGACCGTGGTTAGCAACTGCTGATGCATTCATATGATGTAGATCAGGTAATATGATCATTTCACGAGGAACTGAAAGAAAACAACTCACTCTTTACCCATCAGCACAATCACGAGCAGTAGCACACAATTTATGGCTTGATGATAAATGCAATGATAAGATAGAAGTTCAATATGTTTTCAGCATCAACCAAATCTATGATTTTCAAGAACATAATAATGATGATTTGGTAGAATTGTTCCTTTCTCAACCTGATGTTTCCAAAGAATTGAGAAATGACCAATACCGTGCTGCAGATGAACTTTTGGCACAAAATTTTCAGGAAACATGCACCATTCATTCTTTGCAAACAACATTTTACAACGTTTTTCCTATCCAATCTATCACAAACACACAGAGCAAGACCATAGAGATTAGTCCATGAAAAACTTTGAATATTGGCACTCACCTAGACTCATCTCAAGAGGAGAAATTGATTCAATTATTGAGAAAATACTAGGAAGCATTTTCTTGGGACTACACCGATATGCACGGAATTCACCCTGAAACATGCACTCACCATATTTATACAAATAATAATATCAAACTAGTGAGGCAACCACAGAGATGAATGAATCCCATGCTTCAGGATATTGTTGGAGAGGAACTACAAAAACTGTTGAAAGTCAATTTTATCTATCCTATCTCTGGCAGTCAATGGGTATCCCCATTGGTAGTAGTGCCCAAAAAAAATGGTAAGTGGAGGATTTGTGTTGATTACATACAATTGAACAAAGCAACCCTCAAAGATTATTTCCCACTACCATTTATTGACCAAGTGCTAGACACATTAGCTGGGAAATCATCATTCTCTTTTCTTGATGGTTTCAGTGGCTACACCCAGATTAGGATAGCCTTAGAGGACCAGGACAAAACCACTTTTACTTGTCCTTGGGACACTTATGCTTATAATGTTTTGCCATTTGGACTTTGCAATGCTCCAACTACATTTCAAAGAGCTGTATTAGCTATTTTTGCTGATTTAGTTCATGATTGTGTTGAAGTTTACATGGATGATTTTTCAGTGTATGGTAATTCATTTGAGCATGCATTAGAGAATCTTGAAAAATTTTTGAAGAGATGTATTGAAGCTCCCTAAGCAATGAAAAGTGTTTTATGATGTTAAATGAAGGGATAGTATTAGGACACTATATTTC
This sequence comes from Pinus taeda, assembly GCA_000404065.3. Lineage (NCBI taxonomy): Eukaryota > Viridiplantae > Streptophyta > Pinopsida > Pinales > Pinaceae > Pinus > Pinus taeda. Next base: position 16,750 of record APFE030865686.1, on the reverse strand, counting down.
TTCTCAAGGCATTAAAGTTGATCCATCAAAAATCCAGATCATTGTCAATTTGCCAATTCCGAAGACTCAAAAAGAGGTAAGAAGTTTTCTTGGGTATGCAAGCTATTACAGAAGGTTTATTGAAGATTTTAGTAAAATAGCTTTACCTTTGTTTAAGCTTCTAGCCAGAGATGCACCTTTCAACTGGAATGATAATTGTCAGCAAGCATTCGAAACACTCAAAGAAAAGTTATCAACCACACCAGTCTTAAAAGGACCTAACTGGAGCCTACCATTTCACATCTTTACAGATGCATCTGATACTGCAGTAGGTGCCTCATTAGGCCAAAAAGAGGAGTCTTGTCATTATGCCATCTATTTCATTAGTAAAAATCTGACACCTGCAAAATTAAACTACACAGTCAATGAAAAAGAAATGCTTGCAATCATACATGCTGTGAATAAATTCCGACATTATATAACTGGTTATGAGGTTTTTGTACATTCTGACCATTCTACCATTAAGTAGTTAATGAATAAACCAGTAACTAATGGCAGAGTTACCAGATGGCTGTTATTATTACAGGAATTTAACATCACAGTGTTAGATAGACCAGGTAAGGAGAATCAGGTGGCAGATTTTCTTTCTAGACTGCAAAATCCAGGTGAGGTTGTTCCGGTTGAATATTCTTTTCCAGATGAAAATTTATTTGCAATTTCAATAGTGAATCCATGGTATGTTGACTTGGCCAACTATTTGTCCACAGGAAGAACACCTCCATATTTTACTCCAAAGGAAAAGAAGAGGCTAATCAAACAAAGTGCTCGATACTCATGGGTTAATGGAGATTTATTTTACACTGGTTATGATATGATTATTAGACGATGTGTAAGAAATGATGAGATAATTGATATTTTAAAATCTTGCCATGATGAACCGTGTGGTGGGAATTTTGCAGCTAAAAGAACAGCATTCAAGATTCTTAGTCTTGGATACTACTGGCCATCTATTTTTAAGGATTCCAAGAAGTATGTGAAGAGTTGTGATAGCTGTCAAAGAATGGGTAGGCCAACAGCTACACATGAAATGCCACTTCAGCCTCAAGTACACTTAGATCCATTTGAAAAATGGGCTTTAGATTTCATAGGCCCCATCAATCCAACTTCCAAAGGTAAGAAGTACATCCTAGTGTGTACTGATTACGTGACAAAATGGGCTGAAGCCAAATCACTAGTCCGGGCAACTGAACAAACAGTGGTAGACTTCCTTTTTGAAGAAATTTTTGTAAGGTATGGAGTACCAAGGGAGATAGTGACAGATCAAGGTACTCAGTTTACTTCAAAGCTAGTTAAGACATCACAGAAAAATGTCAAATCAAGCACATAAGAAGTACACCTTACCATCCACAGGCCAATGGCCAGGTGGAATCCACAAATAAAACATTGGAAGGAATTATCACTAAGATCGTAGCAATGAACATAAAGAATTGGGAAGAGAAGCTCAAAGATGCACTCTGGGCTTATAGAATCACATGGAAGAACACTACAGGATTTACACCATATCAGTTGGTGTATGGAAAAGAGGTAATGCTTCCTATTGAATTTCAAATACATACTTATAAGATGGTTGCAGATTTAGGAATTGATCTTAATGAAGCCCAACAAGAAAGAATTCAACAATTGAACCAGCTGGATGAAATGAGGCAGCAAGCAGAGGAGACAACACTCCTAATGCAGAAACAAAGGAAGCAGTGGCATGATGCACACATAAAAAAGAAACAGTTCAAAGAAGGAGACTGGGCTTTACTCTTTGACTCTAAATTCAGAGATCATAAAGCCAAATTTACCACACATTGGATGGGCCCATATGAAATAGTTCAAGTTTATGAGAATGGGTCAGTCAAGCTTATTACCATTGATGGAGAAGGTCACCCCTTTCTTGTCAATGGCCACAGGTTGAAACTCTATCATAAGCCCATCACCAAGGAGGATTTTCTTCAAACTGTATCTCAGCAAAGGGAGGTTGAGATATTGCAGCCTTCAGCTGTGATATCTCTACCTTAGTTCATTTCATTTCAATTTAAATATATAGATATATATATATTAAAAAAATATAATAATGGTTTAGATGTGAAAACCAGACTCTGGCACACTCTAACCCATAATTCTTACTTGAAAACCAATTCTTTAGCTGGTAAGAATTCCTTGTTCTATTTGTTTACTGTTTGATTCATCCATTCAATAATGACTTGAGGACAAGTCAAAGCTTTAGTGGGGGAGAAGCATCAGCATTTTTGTTTTCCTCATCTCATCTCGTTATTGTAAATTCTCAAAGAGTTTGTTTCAGCACTTAAGTACTTCAATAAAGAAGTTGTTTTTGTCTTTGTTCTAATCAGAGGGACTTGTTCAAGCAATATGCAGTGGGACCTATTCAGAAGACTATGTTACCAGCACCAATATTAGAGGGACCTGTTCAACAAACATCAAAGGGACCTGTTAAAGGCTGCTATCTCAAGCTACTTCGGCAAAGCTTCAACAAAGTTTCAACAGAATTTCAAAGGTTGCTTATCATAAAGGCTCCATCAATACCAAAGATCAAGGAAGCTGCACACACATAGTTCTTTTTCAGATTTCAAAGAAGCTGCACAAACATTCTCCAGATCTCAGAGGGACCTGTTATATCCGAATTCATCTCAGAAGGGACCTGTTATGGACAGTGAAGATTAGTCATATCTGGACAATAAAGATCAGTCCTACCTATGCATCCCAACTCAACTCTTGATCAACCAACACAGTGTAATGTATTGTTGTAATTTTTATTTTTAACATTTAAAATTCTTGGATTATTTTAGTGTTAAATATGATGACTATGTTTGCTTATGATCAATTTCAAAAACACCCCTATACCCATCACCCTTGTCACATTCCTAACAACTATCATTTCCCAACACACTCTAGCCTATCACCATACTCCTACGATTTTTAAATCTTCTCCTACACCACCCTTCAAACCGTGTTATTAACTCCTCATTCTTGAATCGACCATCAAACCTTATTATCGGTCCAACATTTTCCTAATCGGCCAAGTACCAATGAGCAAGGGACAGGTGGTGAATCATTGGAGAGCCAAGTGTTAAACGATTTCATTCATTGTTTTTGAATCGGCCAAGTTATAAAACGATCATTCGACCCAAGTCGACTCATGCAAACAACTATCCATTATCATCACTCCAACGCTCCATATATGCTTACAACGTTCTCATGACGGTATCTATACAACCTAGTACAACTCCTTTGTCTTTGTAATATGAATGCGCTCTGCATTATCATTATAGTAAATTGGGTCGGTTGTTAAAGTTTCATTTCATTCTCAGTTTGTAAAAAGGGCGTTACCATACTAGTAATTCAAACGCTGTGATTTTAAAAAAGGCCGAGAACAGAAGGTGTTACAAAGGGAGAACATAGTAATTGGGCTCACAAGTTTCCACATCCGCCATAATTCGAGGACATTCATCCGGTCGCTGCCTAAGCCATTGAAGAAGGAGACCCCGAGAACAGAGGGCGCTACCAGGTCGGTTGAGTGGAGCGCAAAACAGAGGTAACAAATCAAGAGACCCTTGTTGAATTATTAAGCATAAACGAAGAGGGTTAGAACAGGAGTTTCTTTGTCAAAATGACTAATAGAGCAGAGCCTAATACATTTGATAGTTCCCAGTATCACGATGACTGTATTACAATTTTAAGGGAAAAGCAATGGCTACCCTTCCTGGAGAAGTTTAATGGGAACAATGAAGAAGTAACTAAGCAGTTTGAATTTACATTTAATGGAGAGAAAGCATTGATAGGCAACTTCTCTTTTAGGATTTCAGAGCACACCATAGCACAAACCTTGGGAATCAGCCCAGAAGGAGAAAAATATTTCAAAACAAAAAAATTCAAGGAAAAATCATGGACCCAATTCATGTCTAGGTCGAGGGTTTCCTCTGTTAACTGGAAAAAGGGTGTCCCTAGAAGCTGGCTGATGCACCCATGGGATGAAATGGTGTATATTATTCAGAAATTTGTTACGTGTGAGGGTCGTTACAACATAGTCTATCTATACCACATCAAACTCCTGTTGCACTTAAAAGGGCAATGCACCATTAGTCTACCCTACTTCCTCTTACAGAGTTTGACTAAGATGTCAAAAACTATTCAAAAGCAAAAGGGTAATGAGGATAAAAGCTTGTATCATTTTGGGTTAATTAAAATTATAATTGAATTTGAAGTGTAGAGGAGGGGAAAAACATGGAAGGAATTTATGGTGGCTAATCAAATCAAAGATGGAGAAGATGAACAGGAACAACAAGAGCACTAAGGATTTATGCTTGACATTGATGAGGAAATCCCTGTGCGCAAGTCAAGCAACGTCCCTCCGCACAGCAGTAGTGTAAGGACGAGAAAGATGAGGCAAGAAGTTGCCCAAAAAATTGAGGAAGACAAGATTTTCACTACATATACAAGAAGATCAAGGAGAATACAAAAGACCCAAACACAAGAAGATCAACCAAAGTCAAATGCACATGCACTGATGGACATTGAGAGCAGTGCTCATTCACAGCCTGGACCAGAAGCCGAAATGGAAGTTGAAAGTAACAAAAGGCAAGGGAAAGAGTCACCACCTGCAAACAAGAAACAAAGGAGGTTAGAAAAACAAATTGAAAAGCTAAAAGAAGAATTGATGGAGGCCAACATGCTAGAGAAGGTCATCAAGAAGGAGAATGAAATGTTGAGAGCTCGGAGTAAGAAGACTCAGCAGAAAAATGAGAAGCTAAAGGATCAAATCAAAGAACTCAAGGCCGAACAAACCGACATTTGCAAGTGGGCAACTAAATGGTATACTCAAAAGAAAGCTCTCAAAGAGAAATACAAGAATTTGAAACATGAGCTCCACATTCAGAAGGATGCCCAAGCTCAGAAGAATATAGATGCATTGTTACAAGCAGCATAGGCACAACCAGGAACAGAGTATAAAGGAATCACATCAGGATTAGCATGAGGACATGCTAAATTATTGAGCTTGGGGGAGATGTTGGTACCATTTCATTGCCATCATTTTCTTCTAGAAATCCATCATTTGTCTATATTTTTCTCCCATAAACCCCTCATATCCATCGAAATTGGTTAATTAATAGCATTATAGTTTTTAATTTACATTCAATTTAATTTGTGAATTTTTATGTTAAAAATTAGGAATTTTCAACAAAAATTACAGGATGTCATGACTTCCTATAAATGGTTTACGATGTGACACGTGGCATGGCAGGCAAGTCAAAACAATGGATAGGAACGTGATCTGGAATGTACATGCATGGTGAAAAATCGATTCAACAGCAAATCAGAAGCTCATGGATATGCGGTCAATGCTGGTCAAACCCAGCCTTTTTGGTTATAAAGGCAGCAAAAAGCCATAGTTTCCCAAACTGATTTCGTTTTGCTTTTGGAAATCGGTTTAGATTAGAAAGGACAAAAATCACTCTTTTGTAAAAGCAAAAACATCTGCATAATGTATGTACATTCGATTTATATAGGAGACAAGCAGATAAAGACTGCGTATTGTATTGTTTCCAGAATGATTATTATCTCTGTGTATTGTTCCAAAACGTTACTCTTGCATGTGATTTCAATCTTCAGAACTTAATTACAGTCACCGTTTTACTCCAACAGTGCTTATGCGTTAACATTCTCATCGCTTGAAGTTTCTTAAGTGTTCCATTGAAGCATGGATGAGCCCTACGTGGAGATTGGTATACTGTTAATTTGAATAGTGTGCATAGTGTTTAATGTTATTTCCTTGTATATGAGTTTATCGATTTGATTAGAAACTCTTGCAAATGATATTCATGGTGATAGCTTGAAGATTTGATTGCTATATCATTGAACAATATCTTGTAAAAGATTTGATCGATCATTAGATTTCAAAGCATCTATGTGGACTCTGTTTTCATGCATTTAAAATTTCAGTGTGCTTTTGATTTTCATGAATTCTTAGTGTGTTAGCTGGAAAGAGCTTTTGTGTATAATATCCCTGTAAGAGGATTGAAAACTCAGTCTAGCAATACACTGTATCTTTAGGACAGTTAGATAAATTAGGTGATCTGAGTGTTAAGGTGAGAGGAAACATATTTAAACCTCCTGTAAAGGAGTGTTGTAGCCTGTCATAGTAGACACTTAGTTAGGGATCCTTTTATGTCTATAGACTTTAGACACGTGCCTCTAAGTTTACCTACCTTGGTTGATATTAAATCTATTCTAATCTAGCACCCTAGATTGGCCACTACACACATCTTGGTAGGTAATATAATGAGTAAGTGCAGGGCCAATGTGGTGCCTACAACTATAGTATCTTTGGTTGCACAGTGCAGTGCAAGGGTCCAATTTAACTGGGTTGCCTATCTTTGCAAGGAATTTTTGACATATTGCAGAGAAGCACATGAAGAGGGGAAGACCTTCCATTACGTTGCGCTGATAATACTCATCACCCTAATAGGTGGAAAGAACCAGAAGACTTGCAATTTCCATATGTCGAGGTGGATGTTTATGAAGTAGCGAGGTATTCTTCCCTCTAGTTTACTAAAGAGCTGACTCGTGCAACAAAGAATATGATTTTCTTTGTGGTGATGGCAATGGATATACACATGGTGGTGAGTCAGCGTCAAAGGCTATCACCTAGTTTATATAAGCAGTATTGTAACATTGCAAACTTCAAAGTGGACTTCCACAAAGCCTATGTCAAGGCAATGAAGGACTCAACTAGTACATAGCACCCATTGCCATACTTAGTAATTGAAGATGATTTTCTCGTCGTAGTACAAAAATGGCTAGAAGAATGGATGACTCCACCCGGTGGGGTAGTTGGAACAAAGAAGAGTACACCACAGGATGAAGGTACAAGTGGAAATGATGCAGAGATAGAAACAAAGGAAATAGAGAAGAAGCATGAGGAACCCCTCAATGATGCAGGAGTATCAGAGGAGTTACCTTTTATTGTCAAAACGAGAGACACAACAACTGCGACAGGCAAGAGGAAAAAGCAGAAAGAGGATAAGTCCTAGGGTGCAGAAGTGCTTGTCCTTAATGATGGGGACATCAACGAGATCAGAGAGAAGGTCCAAGAGATCACATTGGAGACCTGGGATAGAAATGATAATCAATATAGAATGAGATTGGATAAGGTACAATAGGGTATTACAGAGCTAAAGGCATTGCCACAAGTAGCAAAACAACCAGAACAAATAACTTGGCCATTGCAGGTAGAGCAAAGGATAGAAACACAATTCAACGTTAGAATTTTGTAGATACCAGCTGGGGCACTTCATTGATACTCACCGAAGGACAAAGAATGAGCCAAAGCATGGAAGACTACACGAATTCCATCAAATTTTAACAACCGAGCTGTAGGAGCAAGAACAGTGAACCTCAACGACAACTATGAAGATGTAAAAGGAGAAAGATGCAATGAAGAAGGAGCTGTAGTAGGTGGCTAAGAAAATAGACGAAGTATATCAACGACAAGAACAGTTGGAAAAATCCATCGAAGATAATTGCAACAAAGTCTCAGATGTGAAGGTCGGTGAGGTGGAACCACCAACATAGAAGGTCACGAAGCTTGCCCTCGCGATCAAGGAATCGAAGAATACACTGGCGAAGATAAAATTTGAGTATGGAGTACAGATATCAGAGCTACAAATAAGGTTGCAGCCAGCCACACCACCAAAAGTGCGGGAGCAGAGGTAGAAAGACTTAAAGACAACATTGAAAGACATCTTCAACACAGTGGTGGACTGTGGGAAATATTTGCATGACACGATGCAGATTTGGATCTCATTGCAGAAGGATTCAAATATCAAAAATATCAAGGAAGAATTACAGGTGAAGAAGAAGCAACGTGACGAGATCTTGGCAACTATAAAGACCCTACCAGTCTTACAAAAACTTGCCAGCATTATTGAAGGGAAGAACCTCCAAAAGCAGATAAATGGTATTTAGAAGAAGGAGAAAATTTTACAAGCGAGGAATCAATCATGGCAGGTTTACGCTCTCAAAATATCTCAGGCGGTGGATGAAAGGCTCAAAGATCTAAAGAAAAGGGAGGTAGAAATACTACAGAAGGTTGCTGGCCCAACCATAAAGGCATTGCTAGAGGAGGTGTGCAAACAAGAGAAACAAATGGCATAGACAATCTACTAGTATAATGCAGTCTACAATGGAATTGTAGTGAAAATCAAAGGAACCACATCTGAGTAACTCAGGACGAGTCATGGGTGAGTGTTGGAGGCTGTTGGGCACAACCCAACTTGGTCCAAGTTTTGGGTCAAAGACTCCACATTTTGAGGAGTGGAGCGCGTGGAGCAAGCAAAGTTCTATTCATCACACATTGTTTAGGGGCTTTGGGGTGGGTCAAAAGTCCCTTATTTTGTAACGGGTTTCAAATATTAGTCCCTTGTTTTGTCGGTCCATGATATGTGGATCATGGTCATGTAGTGAGGAAGTATATATAAAGAAGATGTAATACTTTGTTGAATATGAATAATGGGATGAGAAGATCATAAGCGAATTGAGTCTATATATCTATAAGTTTGTATTTTTTGGCAAGCTTCGCAACTGAGTGCGTAGAGGTCTAAAAGAGTTTGTAGCGGAGTGCACAGACCACCTAAAACTGGGTTTGCAAGTGATCCAGGTGAATGTTAGTGGCCACCAACCTATCCCACTTGGACCTCCACATCTGTCTCTTTCATTTTTTCAGTTTCCGTAATTGTAGCACAATTTACTACGTTTAGCAGTTTTTAAGGTCTTGAACTTCCCAAGCTGTTTTGAGGCCCTAAATGACGTTTTTTGGAAAATTTGGGAGCAACATGGGTCCATGGACCGATGTTTCTCTTCCCATGGTTGTAGTGCTGGGATAGCTCTTTCTAACGAGCTATTGTACATGTCAAACGAAGATCGGGTGCCAAAGTACGACCACGGGAAGTTGATGTACCAACTTACCCAAAACGGGGTCCACAGTTTTGCGTTTCATCTTCTAGGGTTAGGTTTTTGGATGTTAAGGGTTTTCCATTGTTTCTCAACAATAAATAGGCCTTTAAGCCTCAGTGTAACACAATTCATAGGCATGTAGCCGCCACATCTCTTCTCAGAGATAAGCTACCATTGCCTTAGCTGGTTTATTTCCATTTATGTTTGTAAGCATATTTCAGTATTTTACATTAATGAAATGAAGTATTATTTCCACTGCTATATGTATTTATGATTATTTCTGTAATTTGTTGAGTTCCTATTTAAATCCGGATCATTGGTATTAGAGCGGTCTGCTTTTTCTTTATTTTTCTTTGCATGTCCCCAACGAGGTCAACATATAAGGAGTTAGGGCTTGAAATGGTCAAACCTTTGCAAGACCAGCCTTGCAAATATCGATGCCCTCCCATGGCGGATGAAAAGAAAGGCGAGGGGGCAGGAGATCCTATCAAAATCTTGCTCGAAGAAGCCCTTGAGCGACAAAGGAACACGATGATAGACACCTTTTCCCAGATCCTTCAGCGGCTACCCAGAGGCGACGCATCGGCTTCCAACAACTACTCTGGAAATGCCACACCATTTAAGGTACAAGTTAATTTTTAAATCCCCATATTCAAGGGACAAATAGATGCAGATGTTGTATATAAATGGTTAAATGTGCTAAAAGGGTATTTTTTTGTTCATGATTTTTCCAGTTGGGAAAAGACTATTTTCGCCCTTCTCAAAGCAACCCGCCATGTCAAGGACTTGTGGGAAACCTACTGCGAGTAGAAGGATGAATGTACAGACTCACTATTTTCAGCTGTACCTAATTGGAATTCATTCTGTGATGCTATCAAGGAGCACTACTACCCTGTCAAAAGCTATGAGGACGAATACATAAAGTGGACCACGCTGCAACAGGGAAGGGACCAAGATGTGCCAGAATTCACAAACATTTTTTACACCCTTCGCACACAGTTGGGTATCAAGGATTCTGAGCTGCATTTGGTACTCAAATACCGTGGCTGCCTACATAGATACATTCAGGAAGAGATGGAGTTCTTGAACATCTCCTCGCTCGGCATGGCTTACCGATACGCTATCAAAATCGAGCAAAAGTCCAAACAAGGGAAGCGAGACTTTGGATCTACGAATTCGAAGTGAGGAAAAGGCTTCCCCAAATTGCAGAATCAAGGACAAAGCCAAGACGGGGAAACCCAAGACAACCCGTTGAAGCCACAAGAAAAGAACAACACTACGAAGTCAAAGAAGGACACAAGAAAGTGGTGTGAGTTCCACAAGAGCCCCACTCACAACAAAAGTGAGTGTCAGACTAAGCAGTCACTGGTGGTTGAGTTGAAGGCTTCAGAAGCAGATGCATGTGCCAACCCTAAGTCAGAACCCGACAAGGGGAATGGAAAAGGGAAGCAGATCATCGATACGAAGTCCAATGCCACTATTGCCACTGCCAAGATCCAGAAGAATGATCCTGAAGATCCAGAGGAGGGGGAGCGTCTTTTCCACTCACAGATGTGGGTGAAGGGTTCACCGCTTCAATTCATTGTTGACTGTGGGAGCCAAAAGAACCTCATTTCACCAGAGTTCGTAAAGCGGTTGGGCCTACGGACTACACCACACCTGTATCCATACAGTTTCGGGTGGCTTCACCAAGGATGAGACCTTCGAGTTCGCCAGCAGTGTTGCCTTCCCTACAGCATCAAGCCCTTCACAGATGAGGTATTGTGTGATGTTACACCTCTGGATGTTTGTGATGTATTATTAGGCCAACCATACTTGTGGAGGCGACATGCTGTGTATGAGTCAAGGCCTCGCGCTGTTATTATTTCTTTGGGTAATTCATTATACAGGATACCAGAGGTAGCCCCACTTGCCTCCACCTCTTTGATCGTTGCTAAGAAAGGCAGCAAGCTCATCTCACAGACTAGGAAATTTATTTTATGTCTAGTTCGCTCCCAAAGTAAGGGGAAGATCGTTGCCACATCCATGATCCAAAAAAAGTGTTCCTCCACGCAGCAGCAGCAGAAACAGAGGGATACGGTCATGACAGAACACGGGAACAACCTCTCCTCACCCATAGGGGTGCCACACAAGTTTCGGGTGGGCAACAAAGTCTAGTTGCATTTGTAGAAAGAATGCCTTACAAGAGCCCATCAGAAGCTTCGACCACTCCGACATGGTACTTACACCAGTACCAAGGCTGCGGGGAATAATGCTTTGGAGCACATAATTCCTCCATTCCTTTGCCTACACCAAGTGTTCAATGTGCACCACCCTCGACCATGCTTCCCACCATTATTGGTCACATCCAATATTGTAGAACAACTCACTAGGGACCAAGTTCAGTAGATGGAGGAACTCAACACAGTGGGGAGCATTGCTTCCTAAGGGGGAGGAATGATCTAGGTGGATGTTGGTGGCCATCCACCTATCCCACTTGGACCCCCACAACTGTTTCTTTTAGTTTTTCAGTTTCCGTAATTGTAGCACAATTTACTATTTTCTAGCAGTTTTTTGGCCCCTGAACTTTCGGAGCTGCTTTGAGGCCCTAAACGACGTTTTCTGGGAAATCTGGGAGCAACATCGGTCCATAGACCAATGTTTCTTTTCCCAAAGTTATATTGCTTGGATAGATCTTTCTAACGAACTATTGTATGTGTGAAACGAAGATCAGGTGCCGAAGGTACGACCCTGGCAAGTTGATGTACCAACTTACACAAAACGAGGCCCATAGTTGGGTGTTTCATCTTCTAGGGTTAGGTTTTTGGATTTAAGGGATTTCCAGTGTTTCTCAACAATAAATAGGCCTTTGAGCCTCATTGTAACACAGTTCAGAGGCATGTAGCAACCACATCTCTTCTCAGAGATAAGCTACCATCGCCTTAACTAGTTTATTTCCATTTCTGTTTGTAAGCATATTTCAGTATTTTACATTAATGAAATGAAGTATTATTTTCGCTGCATATCTGTATTTATGGTTATTTCTGTAATTTGTTTCATTCTTGTTTAAATCTAGATCACTGGTATCATATTGGTCTTCTTTTTCTCTGTTTTTCTTTGCATGTCCTCAACAAGGTCGGGATATAAGGAGTTAGGGCTTGAACTGGTCGAACCTTTGCAAGACCTACCTCGCAGATCTCGACGGCCTCGCATGGCGGATGAAAAGAAAGACGAGGGGGCAAGAGATCCAATCAAAATCTTGCTCAAAGAAGCCCTCGAGCGACAAAGGAACGCGATGATGCACAACTTTGCCCAGATCCTTTAGCGGCTACCCAGAGGTGATGCATCGACTTTCAATAGCTACTCTGGAAACGCCACACCGTTTAAGGTATGAGTTAATTTTGAAATCCCCATATTTGAGGGATAGATAGACACATATGCAGTAGATAAATGGTTAAATCTGCTAGAAGGGTATTTTTCTTTTCATGATTTTTCCAGTCGGGAAAATATTATTTTCACTCTTCTCAAAGCAGCCCCCCACATCATGGACTGGTGGGAAACCTACTGTGAGCAAAAGGATGAAAGTACAGGCTCACTATTTTAAGCTGCACCTACTTAGAATTCATTCCGAGATGCCATCAAGGAGAAGTACTACCCTGTCAAAAGCTATGAGGACAAATACATAAAGTGGACCACGCTGCGATAGGGAAGGGACCAAGATGTGCCAGAATTCACAAACATTTTTCATACCCTTCGCACACATTTGGATATCAAGGATTCTGAGTTACATTTGGTACTCAAATACTGTAGCTGCCTACATAGATACATTCAGGAAGAGATGGAGTTCCTGAACATCTCCTCGCTTGGAACGACATACCAATACGCTGTCAAAATCGAGCAGAAGTTCAAACAAAAGAAGCGAGACTTTGGATTTTCGATTTCGAAGCAAGGGAAAGGCTTCCCCAAATCGCAGAACCAAGGACAAAGCCAAGACGGGGCAACCCAAGACAACCTGTCAAAGCCAAAAGAAAAGAACAACACCACAAAGTCGAAGAAGGACACAGGAAAGTGGTGTGAGTTCCACAAGAGCCCCACTCACAACACAAGTGAGTGTCGGACCGACAGTCACTGGTGGTCGAATTGAAGGCTTCAGAAGCAGATGCATGTTCCGACCCTGAGTCAGAACTCGACAAGGGGAATGGAAAAGGGAAGTATATCATTGATGCAGAACCCAACACCACTGTTGCCACCGCCAAGATCCAAAAGAATGAACCCAAATATCCAGAGGAGGGGGAGCGTCTTTTCCACTCACAGATGTGGGTGAAGGGTTCACCGCTGCAATTCATTGTTGATAGTGGGAGCCAAAAGAACCTCATTTCAGCAGAGGTCGTAAAGCGGTTGGGCCTATCGACTACACCACACCCGCAGCCGTACAGTATCAGGTGGCTTCACCAAGGAAGAGACCTTCATGTTCGCCAACAGTGTCACCTTCCCTACAACATCAAGCCCTTCACAGATGAGGTATTGTGTGATGTTACACCTCTGGATGTTTGTGATGTATTATTAGGCCAACCATACTTGTGGAGGTGACATGCTCTGTATGAGTCAAGGCCTCATGCTGTTATTATTTCTTTGGGTAATTCATTATACAGGATACCGGAGATAGCCCCACCTACCGCCACCTCTTTGATCGCTGCTAAGAAAGGCAACAAGCTCATCTCATAGACTAGGAAATTTATTTTCTATCTGGTTCGCTCCCAAAGTAAGGGGAAGATCATCGCCACATCCATGACCCTCGCGAAGGGTTCCTCCACGCAACAACAACAACAATAGAAGGATACGGTCATGACAGAACACATGAACAACCTCTCCTCACCCGCAGGGGTACCACGCAAGTTTCAGGTGGGCAACCAAGTCTGGTTGCATTTGCAGAAAGAACACCTTACAAGAGCCCATCAGAAGCTCCGACCACTCCGACATGGTCCTTACACTAGTACCAAGGCTGCGGGGAATAATGCTTTGGAGCATAGAATTCCTCCATTCTTTTGTCTACACCAAGTGTTCAATGTGTACCACCCTCGCCCATGCTTCCCACCATTACTGGACACATCCGAGATTGTAGAACAACTCACCAGGGACCAAGTTCAGCAGATGGAGGAACTCAACGCAATGGGGACCATTGCTTCCTAAGGGGGGAAGGAATGATCCAGGTGGATGTTGGTGGCCACCCACCGATCCCACTTGGACCCCCACAATTGTCTCTTTCAGTTTTTCAGTTTCCATAATTGTAGCACAATTTACTATTTTTTAGCAGTTTTTTCGGGTCCCGAACTTCCAGAGCTGTTTTGAGGCCCTAAACGACGTTTATTGGGAAATCTGGGAACAACATGGGTCCATGGACTGATGTTTCTCTTCCCAAAGTTGTAATGCTCAGATAGATCTTTTTAAGGAGCTATTGTACGCATCAAACGAAGATCGGGTGCTGAAGGTACGACCTTAGGAAGTTGATGTACCAACTTACCCAAAACGAGGTCCATAGTTTGGCGTTTCATCTTCTACGGTTAGGTTTTTGGATGTTAAGGGTTTCCATTATTTCTCAACAATAAATAGGCCTTTGAGCCTCATTGTAACACAGTTCAGAGGCATGTAGCCACCACATATCTTCTCAGAGATAAGCAACCATCGCCCTAGCTGGTTTATTTCCATTTATGTCTATAAGCATATTTCAGTATTTTACATTAATGAAATGAAGTATTATTTCGCTGCATATATGTATTTCTATAATTTTTTGCGTTCCTATTTAAATTCAAATCAACAGGTGAGAGAAGAGCATGTATTGAATATACTTATTAAAAAATAAGAAGTTTTGGTAAAGTATTGTGTATCTTTTTGGAAAAGTTTATATTGTTTTATGTGTTGGGTTGTGTTATATTTTTTTCCACGACTAGCCGACGTAGTTAACCAGGTGGTTAGAGGGGGGGTAGAGCCCCCCCTTAATTGTATTGATTGCGTAGTTGGGGGGTGGGGGGTCACAGGGGGTTTAAGTGGTTCAAGTTTGGGCGGACCCACTTATGGTTTTGTGCATGATTTTCGCACATGTTTTTGGACGTGATGGTTTTCGGTCCATGGTATTGGATGCTTTGACATGTATAAATATGTATTATAACATTGAAAGGAATATAATGAAAAATCAAGCTTGTAGTCTCGGTTTTGGGATCCAGTGGAAAGTCTTTGTGTATATGTGTTTTATGTGTTATGCTCTTGTATTATTTATTTTATGTGTTTTAGAATTCGTATGCAAGTAATTACTGTACGGGGTTAAAACCTACATTTGGTATTGGAGCTGTTTTGGCTTCAAGGGGACGCCTTTGTTGCTGAGGGGTTTCGTTCGGGCCTATGGTAGACCCTGTTTAGTGAGAGATCTGTTAGATCGATTCTGGTGGTGAAAGAAGACGATGAGCAGTGGAAAGATAGAGATTGAGAAATTTAATGATTAGAGTTTTGAGTTGTGGAAACTCAATATGGAGGATCTGTTGGTGGATAAAGATCAGCGGATCACGGTAAATCCGGGTAGTAAACCAACGGGAGTGTCCGATGAAGAATGGAAGAAGTTGGATCGGAAGGCAAAGAGCACAATACGATTGTGTGTCTCAGATTCAGTATTGCTAAATGTATCAGGGGAAGCTACGATGAAGGCTTTGTGGGACAAGTTAGGGACTTTGTACCAATCTAAGTCTCTGGTGAATAAACTGTTCCTGCGGAAAAAGCTGTATAACCTAAGGATGAAAGATGGAGGCTCGGTGACAGAGCATCTAAATGCATTTAATATTGTGGTAAGTCAGTTAGCATATGTTGATATTAAAATTTCAGATGAAGATAAGTGCATCAACTTGTTGTGTTCTCTACCAGATTCGTGGGATAGTCTGGTTATTGCAATAGGTAGCAATGAAACTGCCTTGCAGTTTGATGAAATATTCTCATCCTTGCTAATGGAGGAGATGAGATGGAAAAATATGGAGAACCAGAATGGTGATGCCTTGTTTGTACGAGGACGGTCCCAGAATAGAAACAAAAATAAGTCATCGAGCGGGAGATCTAAATCTCCAAGAAAACCTGTAAAGGTGGTGTTGGAAATGCGAAAAGGAAGGGCACTAGAAAAGGGACAGTAAATCTAAAGCTCCTGATAAAGGAAAGGAATCTGATGATGCTCCTTCTGCAAAGGCAAAAACCACCTCAGATGAAGGTGGGGATGTGTACTTGGCTTCTTCAAGTACACATGTAGATCATGAGGCATAGTTGATTGACTCAGGTGCATCCTTTCACTTCACTCCCCATAGAGAGTGGTTCTGCGAGTATGAGAAATACGATGGTGGTGATGTCTTCTTAGGGGATGATAGGAAGGCTAGAATCGTTGGTTGCGGAAAAGTAAAGTTGAACTTGCAAGGTGGAAGGGTTAGAATGCTTTCGGGTGTTGTGCATATTCCTGCATTGGCCAGAAATCTGATTTCTGTAAGCAAGTTAGATGATGCAGGTGTAAAAATAGTGTTCGAGAAGGATGCCTGCAAGATTGTTCGGGGAGCATTGGTATTGAAGCGGGGAGTACAAATTGGAACTCAGTACAAGCTGCAAGGTAGCACAGTTATTGATGGGTGCAACAGTTCTGTGGTTCTTGAAAGTGGAGCAAAAAATCTAGTGGTCTCTGGAGAGAAGACCATGTTGTGGCATCAAAGGCTTGGACATATTGGAGAGAAGGGCCTTCAAATACTTCATGGTAAAG
>APFE030865676.1:9471-49443 GCA_000404065.3 Pinus taeda | reverse complement strand
ATCACATAACACACTTACAGGTACATAGAGAAACACACCATCAATACATGTAACCACAAGAATCCCAAAAAGGACTGCAAAACCCTGGTCTTCCTTAGCCAAAATTTGCAAAGATACAGTGGAATAATACAATGATAGCTTCTCCCTCAAGAGACCAACCTTCCAACCTCTGAATATGACTAAGAAAATACATAATATAGGCAAGCTAACACCTTTCCTTGCCTCTAGGGGTCGAGCTCATCCTTCTAGGAGCTGTTTCATGCATGAATCTTCTAGAATAGGTAAATAAGTGTCATGGAAACATGAAAATACATTAATTACATCAAAGAGGGTGAAAAATCCCATCTCAAGTCAAAACTAGTCAAAGCTGGGCGAATTCCTGAGCTGTAGATGAATTTCCTGTGAAAACTGCCCAACATGTCGCGTCCCCCTGCCTGACATGTCGCTCACCTTTGGAGCCATGTTTGGGGCACTTTCAGGTGGCACAATTGAGAAAAAGTAGGCTTGTTGGAAATTTCTGTGAGTCTAATTTCCAACCCAACTGGAATTTCTTGATTTGGAGTTCATTTGCCCTGTCAAAACTCAATTCGCCCAAGACAGCTTTCTGCAGTTCAAAAAAGTGGTAGAAAGTCAAATTTTGCATGTTTTTCGGCTTTCTGGAGGCCAACAACTTCACAAAATCTCAATTCCATCCATGTGCATATGTAACTTTGCATGACAAATCTGGAAATGCTGAGTTTTTGTCAAATGGAGGTGTCGGGACGATGCATCTCACCGGGGGTGAGACGCGTTAATGAGCAAAAACCTGTAAATTGCACAAAAAATTCACAAATGACAAAATTTTCTCCAAATTTCTTGAAATTTGGGCTGGGAGTCCCCAATCAAGTACCATGCTTAGTCAAAGAGGCTTTGGCCAAAATTTGGAGTGGATCGGGCGTTTTCCTTCGTTTTTGTGCTTTGGCCAACTGTCCTTGGAGCACCTTCGTTCTCGCCGGTATTTTTGACATTTCTTTAAAAACATGACACTTGTGAAAAACGTGAAGGAGGTTTTTCTTCCTTGGAATTTTGTGGAAAAAACATTTCTCAGTTTCCCAAAATTCATCTTTTATTTCTCTGGAACATTATTTGAGTGCGACTTGTCCCGATGTGTGAAACAAGGAATTTTGTCGAAATGGAGAGAAATGAAGGGGATAGGGGGCTTCTAAATTCTTGGGAAATTTTTTGGGAGTGGGCAGGGATGTTAGGAAGCAGGGGAAAGTGGAATCTTAGAGATTGAGTGAGGGGAAGGGGTCCAAAAGGGCAAAACACAGGCCCAACCTAGAAAATTGCCCGATTGTAGCTAGAAACTAGGGTTTGTGGAAAAATGAGGAATTTGGCGGATCTAAGGGATGGGAACTGTTTGATAAGGTACTTTAAGGATAGGGGAAGGTGCATGAACATCAGGATACAAGTTTTGTTGATGATTTGACCGTCCAAGAGAAATTGGCTTCAAAACCCTAGGAGAGGGAAATGACCTTACCTAGGCGCAACTGAAGCATGAACAAGGTGTAAAATGACTCATTAGACACTGACATGATAACGACAACCATATGAATGATGATAGACTCAGCTGAATATTAGCATAGATTGGCATTTGGGAAACTTTAGAAGGAGTTAAAGCAAACCCTAGACCTAATGCCTAGTGACCAAGTTTTGCTTGAAAACTTTTTGAAATGACAAAATTTGACCTTAACACTCTGAAACCACTTTGTAATAGCATATTTGATCACTGGAGGAAGGCTGGAAAGACTGAAACTAACATAGGCTAAGACATGCTCCACTACCATCACTATTTTATTCAAATATTCAATAAATTGTTGCTTGGAGAGGGGTTTCTTGTATACTTTCAACCTATGTCCATTGACAAGCATGGGGATGGCTTCATCATCAATGGTTCTAATCAGAACTGAACCATTGTCATTGCATTTCTCCACAGTGTAGGGTCCTAGCCATCTTGTCCTTAGCTTGCCTTTGAAATCCTTGTATCTTGAATCATAGAGTAGTGCCCAATCTCCCTCTTCGAATTGCTTCTCCTTGATATTTTTGTTATGCCATATGTTTCTCTAAAGCTAAACTACCTCTGTATGGAAAATGGCTTGCAATCTCTATTCATCTAATCCATTGAGCTAAACTAATCTCTCGTTCTGTGCATGGCTGAGTTCTAGGTCTAGCTGAGCTGCCATCCTTAGTGTATTGAATTCAAATTCTATTGATAGCAAAGCCTTCTTCCCACAGACCAGTTCATAGGGTGTAAACCTTGTGGTGGTCTTCCATGTTGTGTTGTAGGCCCAAGTGGCCTCAACTAATCGGTCCGCCCAGTCTTTTCTGCTGCTACTAACCACCTTGGTTAGGATCCCTTTCAAAGCTCTATTAGTGACCTCCACTTGCCCATTGGCTTGTGGACGGTAAGGGGTGGAAGTCCAATGCTTGATCTTATGATGTGTGAGCAGGTCTTCAATCAGGTTGGAAGTGAACTGACTACCTTTATCTGTGACCAACTCTCTTGGATACCCAAACTTGTAGAATATGTTTTCTCTCAAAAACTCAGCTACTTTTTCCTCAGTCACTGCTTTGATTGCTTTTGTCTCTGCCCACTTTGTCAGGTAGTCGGTGCACACAATGATGTATTGTTTCTGCTTTGAAGGAGGGCTAATAGGCCCCACAAAGTCCATGCCCCACTTCTCAAATGGCTCAAAGGTCACTAGAGGTTGCATGAGCATTTCATCCTTTGGAGTGGGCTTCACCATCCTTTGACACTGATCACACTGACTCATGTATCTCCTCACATATTGATGAATAGTGGGCTAGTAGAAGCCTGCTTATAGTATTTTGAAGGTAGTACTTTTTGCTACAAAATGACCTCCACAAGGCCCATCATGACAGGTCAGGAGGATGTCAAACACTTCCTGCTCCCTGACACATCTTCTCAAGATCTGATCTGGGCCAAGTTTGAATAGATTGCCCCCAATCTAGGTGAAAGGGGCACTTTTCCTTACTATCTTACTTTTCTCCTTTGAGGATAGGTGTGGTGGGAATTGTGCTCAAACCAGGGAGAGAGTATGGATATAGCAAAGAGGTGTTCATCTAGAATTTGGTCATCCACCATTTCTTCTTCACCTGTAGGGAAATTTACTCTAGAAAAAAAGTCAACAACAACATTTTCTTTACCAGGCTTATCAATAATGGTAAATCAAATTTCTACAGTAAAAGAAACCATCTAATAATGCGAGCATTTACATCTAGTTTGTTCATTAAATATCTAATTGCAACATGATCATTGTGCAAAAAGGTTTGATAGCTTGTGATATAATGTTTGAATTTGTTTAAGGAATGCACGACAGCTAGGAGTTCCTTCTCTGTCAATGTATAGTTTAACTCTGCCTTTGACAAATTTTTGCTTATAAAGTATATGGCATAAGGCATCTTTTCATCAAATTGTCCTAAGGATTCTCCTATCACTCTATTTGAAGCATATGTGTGAATGTGAAATGGTAGGGCCCAGTTTGGGCCTCTCAAAATTGGGGCACTTACGAGCTTGCTCTTTAAGATACCTAAGGCTTCTTGACAGTTTTCCGACAATATGAACTCAACATCTTTACTTAGGAGGCTAAACAAAGGAGAGGTTATCTTGCTGAAGTATTTAATGAATCTTCTGTAATATCCAGCTAAGCCTAGGAAACTTCTGACATCTCTCACCTTTTGAGGAGGTGGGACGCTTTGGATGATGTCAATTTTGTTGGGGTCCACCACAGTCCTTGCTGATATATTGCATGACCTAACACAATCCCTTTAGTCATCAAGAATTCACATTTTTCCAGACTGAGGGACAGGTTCATCTCAATACACTTATCCAGAAATTTTCCTAGGTTAGATAAAGCTTCTTGAAAGTTAGAGCCATAAGGAGTAAAACCATCCATGTATATTTCTACTGCATCATGAACCAGTTCAGAAAATATGCTCAATACGGCTCTTTGGAAAGTGGCTGGAGCATTGCAAAAACCAAAAGGAAGGACCTGGTATGCAAAGGTACCCCAAGGACAAGTGAAAGTGGTCTTGACTTGGTCTTTCAGGCTGATTTGGATATGATTGTACCCGGTAAACCCATCTAGGAAAGAGAAAGACTTTTTCCCCGCCAGACTGTCTAACACTTGATCTATGAAAGGTAAAGGAAAGTGGTCCCTTTTAGTGGCTTTTTTCAGTTCTTGATAGTCGACACAGATTCTCCACTTACCATTCTTCTTTGGCACTAGCACCAAAGGAGAGACACATTCAATGTTAGTAATGGGATAGGTGAAACTTGCATCAAGCAATTTTCGCAGTTCTTCGTTAACAATATCTTTAAGTGTTGGGTTCATCCTCCTTTGAGGTTTCCTGACTGGTTTGTAATCTTCCTTGATGTATATATGATGAGTACATACTGAAGGATGCACTCCCTTCATCTCCTTATAACTCTAGGTAAAGGCATCTAGATGTTTTCTCAGTAGGCTGCACAACTCCTCCTGAGAAGGAGATAGGGATGGATTGATTTTCAATGTTCTTTCTTGGCTAAACTCTATATTTTTGACATGGAGAGAGGTGGATTCAGCCACACAGAGGTCAGTTGAGGGGTTGTTTTGGGTTTCTCTTACTATGTCCTCTAACGGCGATACACTGGGAGGTGGGTTTCGAATCAAATTTTCAATCATATCATCCTCATCTTGTAGTTTTCCTCCCTTGGCAATTTCGAATGCACAAAGAAGTGTAGAATAAACTTCATCCTCATCCTCCTCCTCCAACCAGAGAGGTATATCATGTTCTAGCAAGGGTTGTACAGGAGGATATAGGGTCATCTGCTTGGACATATGCCCGTTTTTTATGGTCATGTTCCCATCTCGACAGCTGATATAAGCATCAACTGTAGCCAACCAGGGTCTTCCTAGGATGAGACGATACCCAGTGAGCTTTGCCTTTGGCTGGAGAACTAAGAAATCAATAGAGTACTCCCAAGAATCAACATAGACCATCACATCTTCCACAATCCCCTCAGGGGTCACAGTGGAGCGGTCTACTAGTTGTAGCACTATCGTGGTCTTCCTCAAAGAGCCTTGGAGGTCAAGTTTGAGCATTGTGTCCTTTGTCATAACATTAATGGTAGCTCCCAGATCAATCTAGGTATGCGGAATCAGTGTGCCATTGATGTGGACATCAACTATTGGGCTTCTAGGGTCTACATATTTTGGATAGATTACCTACCCCAACATCAAGTTGGACAGTTGTCTTATGACATTGATGGTTGGGGCATCTATCTTGCGCCTTCTTGGATGCCTAAATCACTTCTCTTTGATCAACCTATTGTAGACAGGCACATCTTTTATGGCTTGGAGAAGTGGTACTTTCACACATAAATGTTTCAATTCTCCCAGGAGTTTAGTCTCTTCTGGGGTAGGCTGGACTGTCACGGATAGTCTCTCAGGAAAGGGTGGATTTGCTTTAGGTTCACTTTCCTCTTTATCTTCCTCAACCTCCTTGGGTGGATGTTGGCTATCTCGGAGGAATTTCCCAGATCTCAAGTTAATTTCTTGAATCCCCACAATATAAGTTGGGCATGATGATTCCCAACTATTCTAAACCCGTCTGTTGTTCGGATTCAGATTTTGTTGGGCTCGCATTTGTAGTTGCTTTGGTGGAGAAAAAGGTAATGGTTGTGGTTTGGTAGGTGGTCAAGGAAAAAGAGTGGGAAGAGGGTTGTATTGAGGCCTCCACCCCTGATGAGATGCATTCCACTGAGGTTGTGGTTGTTCGTAGGATTAAAATGAATGGGTGGTTGGTTGGCCATGATATTGAGATGTGAAGGACCAAGGAGAAGGTGTGGGCCAAGAAGGATGAGCATGAAGGCCCCAAGAAGGTACAGAGGTGACTTGGTTGGGGTTGTAGTATGCCTGAGATGTCCCTTGCATCCCCTACTGGTATGGTCTAGGTCCATGCACCCTTCTTTGGTTTATGTAATAGAGTTGTTCAATGACTCCCTCAGCCCCTTGATATACAGATTTAAGTTTGCGTAAGGAAGGGCACTTATCTGTAGAATGATTTTCTTCACAGACTGAACAAACCTCTATAGAGTTCAATGGGCATTCATTCCTAGGATGCCTCTTGGTGCATCTAGGGCAAAAAATGACCAGAGCTCTCTCTGCTTCCTCTTGTTTTCTTTTGATATGTAAGTTATCCATTTTCATGGCAAGAGTCTGTAGCATCTCACTCTTGAAGTCTTCCAACATGTTTCCAATTTCGCCTTTAATGGACGAGTTGGAAGAAGAGGCACTGGCTATGGGCTGACTTCCCCTACCTTTCTTTCTGGTTTCTCTAGAAGGGTTTCTAAAAAAATTCTTTATGTCCTCATAGGATAGTTGGTAGATGTCTCCCCTAACCAATAGATGGAGGGTGTCTAACAAGTCTTCCCGGATTCCCTGAGTAGGACCAACTTCAAAGACTGAAGGTCAAGTGTACACCCGACCCTTTTGTAATTAAGCTGGAACCTCTCTTTGTAGTCTTCCAGGGACTCATCACCTCCCATGGTCATTCAGAAGATTTCTTCTTTAGGATCTCTTTTCCTATAATAGTCTCGATACTTGTTGTTAAAGGCATGCTACATTTGAGCCCAAGTTGTGATGTTATTGTCTGGTAACCCCATGAACCAGCACAATGCTGCATCCTTGAGAGTAGAAGGGAACAATTTCAACTTTTTCTCATCTTCTGCATAGTCATAAGTTTTAGAGATGACGACGAACTCAAACAAGAAGGTGTCAGGATCTTCTGTAGTCATGCCATGGAAGTGAGGTAGGGCGGAAGAGATTATATTCTTCATTTTGGTGTCCCCATTGGTCTCCCAAATGGAAAAGGTACTCTCTATTCTTTCTCCATTCCCCCTAGCATTTCTGTTTTCAGCCATTGGCTCCAAAGGAATGTTTTCTTCTTCTTCTTGCCCTATATTTTCTTCAAATATGTCTGGCTATTCACCTAAGGGTTCTTCTTGATCGCAACCACTGAAGAAGAGAGAAGGTTAGTTGTATGAAGTAGTGGGGGTGTTGGGAAAAACATTTCCTGAATTATCTCTATTCCTACGAGGCATGAAAGGAAATATTTTTGGTTGGTTTTTGTTTATTTTTCCCCACACTGATGGTACCTGTAGAAACTGAAACTGATTGAACAAAAAAAATTCCAACTAACTAAAATGAACTTGCTGAAATGGAATTTCGAGAATTGAAAAGGAAAGCAAGGAGATGCAGAACTGAAAGAAAATAATAATTAGTCTACTTTTGTTGAAATGAAATTTGCAAAACTGAAAAGGAAAGTAAGGAAATGCAGAAATTGAAAGAGAAGAAATGAATAGTCTACTTTTGCCGAGATAAACTATCAACCGAATGTTACAATAGGAAATAGAAGAAAGCAGTAATCACAGAATACTCCGTCGATTCCCCAGCAACAGTGTCAAAAAGTGGTGAGCATCAATATTATAGAAATAATGCTACAACTCCTGGGCTACCTACTTTACTCTTATCAACCCGGTAGTTTGTAACAAACTTGGAAGCGTCGGTGTTGTATGCACAAGTACTAGTTATCACTGCAGGTTGTCACTTGGTCAGCTGACGCAAGATCACTAGGAGCTCAAGCCAACTTCTATGGATTTTAGAAGAAGCTCTATATGTGATGAAAGGAAATAATGATTACTCTACAGATGCTATTCTAATTGCAGAAAGGAGAAAGACTGAAATGTAAAGCAAACCTAGTAAACCCTAATTAACCAACTAATTCTATTTTTGCAGAAAGCACTATGGAAACCGTGAAAGGAATTCCATTACCTACTTAAGGAAGTAAACAACATCTAACTATGCTATTTCTGGAAGTAAATAAGAAGAAAACATATTTTTGGATTTTTATGTATTTTTATGTGAATTTGATATGCATGTAATTTTATTGTGTGTGAGTGTGGCAGCGAATAGGTAGCGTTGAAGGGCGGTTTTGGGACTTGAGAGGATGTCGGATGGTGTGGATGGGTCTTAGGAGGTCTCAGGTGGCCTTCTGGAGGCTTTTCCCACACTTGGCCTTCAAAAGAAAGCCTATAGGAAAATCAACAGGAGGACATAGGAAATCTACAAGAGGAAAACAAGAAACTACAGGAGGCTCACAGGAGGAGGCCGAGAGCAGTTTTTACTGTTTTGAAGTTATGAGAGTGGGTGAAAAAGGTGGATGGAGGTTGGAATGAGGTGTTATGGCACCTAAGGTCTACCATGAATCACCAGGAGAGAGAAAGATGATTGAGTTTGCTGAAGGAGAGAGGAAGAAGTTCTATGGAAAAATGCAAGAAACTAGGGCAGAATTGAGGTGAGATTTGGGAGACCTATAGGGCATGGAACAGATGGAGGGTGTGATTTTTGATAAGCTGGCCTATTTCTGGAAGAGATATGCTGCATAGAAACTGACAGTCAACTAAGAAAATCAAGCAACAAGTGAAATGAATGCATTGAGGAAAAACAAAGTTTTGCATAAAAATGGTCTAAACTATGATCTATGAAAGGAAATGTTGAGAAATATTATAGGAAAAGGAAATCATGAAAGAATACTATTGAAAATCAGGAAGTGAGCATGATGAATAATATCTAAAGCAAAGAAAAGCTGGACTATTAACCTACTAAAAAGCTGCAAACACTAGAAGTCCTATGAATGAGGAAAATCTATGTTTTGGGGCAGCAAGAGAGTCTTTGCCTCAAATCATGGTCTCAGAGGGAAGAAGAGAGGCCAAGGCACTATTACTAGCCTTTTGAATCTCTTTTTGTCACTGCTTAACCTGCTACAGAAAGAAAAAATGGAAACCAACTACGAAATCATAAAAAGCAACCTATTCTTAACCATAAGAGAAATACATCTAACAGAAAACTAGTGTACAAACTGAAACAAAGCATACAAATACAAGTAAAGAGGAGCTTGGGTGCTTGGATTGGGCCCCAACCTAAGCGCTTTAGCCCTCTGAGGTAACTTAGTGCTAGCTCAGAAAGGATTCCATCTTTATTTTCAAAACAATAGAAAGATTGCATGAAACTGTCACAAAATAATAGGCTCGAAATTTGAGTAGAGTTTACATAAGAAAAAATCTGACCCTAATGAGGCCCTAAGCTTCTCTACTTATACAAATTATGCTACCAAAAACTTCCTTAGAATCAGGGAGGATTGGCTCCCAAAACTCGAGATAATCATCAGTGATCCTCCACTTGCTCGGCTGCCTTCTAGTGCATGATTCAGCTGCTTGTACTCCGAGCTAAATGAAGGGGAATTCGAAGTGAGGAGTACTAAATGAGTGGGATTCCCTCCTATAATTCCTCTCCTCTATCCACTTTGAGTTATTGCTACCATTTTTCGACTGGATCCTTGACTTTGACCTCGAAATCCATCAGTATTATGCATTAAATACATGTTAGACCACATGGCACAATAATTAACTCAACTCACTCTATAAGCATAAATATAATCAGAAAATCAGAAAATAAGCTAAGAGAATGGTTGATTTGACTAGGTTAGGAGGTAAAATGAGCCGATATAATAACCCATTTATGAGGCTCATCAGAATTGTGGAGCATGAACTAAGGTTTCATTCTATATACCCGATAGATACACTTGTCACTAATTAACATATGTAAATTTAGGTTGTTAAAGGTACATAAGTAAATATTTAAGTAACATAGGTATTGTTACTACTTAGAAACATACATATAACCATGAGAGAATGAGACCACCAACTTCATTAAACAATTACAGTAGTAGAGGAATATATGAGAAGTGAGATACAAGGAGGAAAACATACTGCTTAATGCCATGATTGGAATCCCTAAAGAGTTTCATTAATCCTCAAAATTAGTCCAATTCACTAGTTCATTACATTTGGAAATACATAGATCAAGTCCTTCATGAATAGGAAAATAGAACCAAAAGTGGAATCACAAAATTTGGACCACTACGGGTGTAGAATTATGGAACCTTTATTAAGTATTTCTTCCCCCCATTTTTACAAAGAGGGGGAGCATCAGAAAATAATTACAAAATATCACAGCATGAACTCCATCTATTCGATAAACTAGCTATTTTGGTCTGCAAAGGCTACTGACCAAAATTATTTGGATCATATTTGATTCCATTCTTGAAGATATAAAAATTATAGGAAACTAAGAAAAGGAAAAGAGAATGATGATGGAGAGGAAAATTTCTCCCATAAGTCTTTGTGGGTGACCCTGAATAAACCACATTATGCTTCATGCTTTCTCTGTCTGCTCCCTTTCACTTTCAGCCTTAACAATTTTAGTTCTCCACTTGCGGGGAATGAGAGCAATCATAATGATGGCTTTTGTGCTGCTTGTGGATCGAAGATACCAATTCATCCATCCCTCCAGACTCCTTGTATAAGAATATCATATCCCTATATGGCTTTTAAAACATCCACTGTGTAATATTAGGGATTTTCCAGTCACTGGCACTTAACACTGAAAAAACTTACAAAACTGTGAATTTTGATCCCCTTTAGTCGCCTTGTGCTTTAAGACCTTTCTGTTATTTTCTATCGTATGACCGAGTGCTTAGCCCTAAGGTGCTAGTGCATTTTGTTTTATCTCGGTCCTTTTTCCTTTGTAAGCAAATTCAAGCCCTTTTCCTTTAAGTTCCTTTAGAACTTAATTATGCCCTTTGAAACGATCATTCAATTACATCAGAGGTTTTAAGCTGCACAGACTTGATAAAACTACGAATGTCAATCACCTTCTCCATTTAACCATTGGTTCTTTGGCTCCTTATGCAATCGTGAGCTAGCCCCTCTTTCGAAGCCCCCTTATTGGTGGATCGCAATTGGAAGTTTAACTAGGAATGGCACTGCTCATCCTCCTATAGTTGATTGTCGATGTGACTTCATCCTCTGCCACATCTCACCTTGTGAGCGGTGACACATGTCACCTTCATTTGGCCCCTTATGACCCCTCAACATGCTAAATATTCCTACCATGTATCCATTGTACCGCCACATCATGATGATGTCAGCTTCCCCGTGTCTCTTATCAGAACCAACCATGTTCTGCCAATTATCATGTATCCAAACCAACCATGTGTAGTCACGTTTCATTTATCAGATCCAATGATGTTCTGCCACGTGGCTCACTCGAGGAGAGAGAAACGATTATCCCTCTTACGGTTTTGCAACTAATTTCTTTTTTTAAATTGTTTTCATCCGTCCTAGCGCTTTAACACTATCATCATTCTTTTGCCATAATTTCCTCCTAGTGATCACTTCCAAAATCACCAATTGTCAACTTGTGATATTTTTGTGTTATTGTGATCACTTATCATCGATGTGCTTTCCCTGACCCATTGGATCACCGATATGCTTAGTGCCACTCATGAGAAATCACTGATATGCGATAGACGATATCAAAGCTTTGTTATACAAAGCATTGAATGCCATGCTATCTGATGTTGCGATATGCAATGAGTTGAGGCCTTCGATTTGCAACCTCTGACATGTGAGACCACTAATCGAATATCGATGATTTTATTCTATTGTACCATGCATTTCACCTTATGATCTTCAATTGCTGATATGTGATTTTTCCTTAAGGCATTTTCTCCTTAGCTTATGGTTTTCAAGGGTAACTTCAAATTTCTATAACTTCTTATTCTGGAGTCCATTTGAGGAGTTCCATATACCATTGGAAATATAATTTCGAGGAATATCGATTGGAGGGGGCAAGATTTAGTTTTTTGTGCTTATATGTCTTTGGATATGGCTTCAAACTTTCCTATTATTTTGTACTTTGGTCAATTAAAAACAAATTTTGCAGCGAGTGACAACAATAAATATCATAGTAGGAAAAGGAAAATATTGAACGATCGAAAATGTTAGAAGTGTTTGCAAATGAAACTAAGTATTAGCTAATGCCAAAAAAAAATACATTATCGACAACATGTTAACAAAACATTTTTTCACTTCCAAAAAACGAAAATAAACATAGATCCATAAAAATTTTAGGATCATTACATACTGAAAATTTATTAAGTATGAGTAGTGTTATAGATGTATTTGGGCACTTCAACCCCAATCTTATATGTCGATAAACTAGGGCTCTTCAACCCCTAAAAGTGTTGTTTCATACCCTAAAAGAACATGTTCAACTGATTACATCATTCCCCAAAAGTTCCACCTGAAAAACCATCCAGAATTGGCCTAAACTGGACCATACTGACTGCTCCACTATTAGGGTGCGATGCATACTGACTTCTACACTAGCCAAGTGTGATGCATACTGATGAGGCCTTCTGTAGGGTGCAATGAGCGAGGATGGACAAATGTCCGAGATAGTTTGATAAGTGGATGCTCATGGAATCTTCTAGAAACTTCTCCTATGACACTTGCCTCTGTGAATTCACCTAGGGATGAGTAAGAGATCCAAGAAATATCCAAGTGGAACCAAATGCAACGAGTAGAATGACACTAATAAAAAACCCAGAGATACTTACACCCTTGCACACATCTATAAATGGATCCCTCATCTGAGAGATCCAGAGGATGGAATTTGGTAATTTGCAAGGAAGTGATGATAGTTTGTATTTGAGAAAGAGCATTGTATTGTTGGTGTGATCTTGCTATTTCATGAGGTGAAGAGGGCTTTGATTCTAAGAGGATGATGCTGGATCAGTAAACTGGGTTGTAATTCTCCCTTCTATTTAATAAAGTTCTTCAAGTTTTCTTCCATATAATTGTGAAATTATGAATGTTATTATTTATGAATGCCATTGTATGTTCATTATATTTTTGATTCTGTAATGCTTATGATATAATAGATCAAGATTCTTTGATGGTTCTTTGTTACTATGTTTCTACAGGTACTCTCCAAGCGGGATAAGTATGAAGAGGAGTTGCAAGCTCTGTCAAGGGGGAGAGAGATCAAGCAAGGAGTTAAGAGGAAGATCCAGGTTGGTTCCTTTGTCTTTCTCTTTGTCTTGCTAAACCTAGAGGACTAGCCAATCGAAAAGACACTAGTTTTCCCGGAAACAAAATGGTGACTTTGCTGGGGATTGAATAGATGTTTGTTGGTTGTTGTTGTTTTTTTTATAAACTATAGATGGAGCTTGAAGTCAACCAAGTAGCCTTCGAATTTCTCTATAATTGCATAGTAGATGAATGCTGCTTCAGTCAATCTCTCGTTTAGTTTATGAATTGAACATTTGACTTACAAGCATTCTAGATGCCCTTTTGGTAGCTTAGCAAACTCCCAAGATCATTCCTCTGTACTTTCCTCTCTACTGTCCATCATAGCTCAGGTTAACTCACTGAAATTAGCTGCAAATTCGAGCCAAAACCCTCTTCAGTTGTGCTCCCTGGCCCATCACATTGTCTATCACTGTCAACTAGTATGCATCGCACTTCTCGAGTGTAGTAGGTGTGATTCATCCCTATTTCTGTGAAGCCCAGGTGTGATGACTGAATGAACTCATTTCCATTCTTGAAATTTGGGATTTTTGTTCTTGTTTTCAGTTCTGTTTAGTTGATTTGCTGCTTATGAACAATGCCTCCTTACTGAAGCCTGCTTGCATCACATAGATCAACCTCCATTGATTAGGATTAGTAAATGTTTTTTTTATGTATTTGTCCATCATTTACAATCCTTTGTCGAAAAGTTTCTTAAATCAATTTGTTGTTTTGGTACAAAAAGTGTCGTAACTGTCATTTTGTGTCAAAAAGAGAAGTGTCGTTGAGTCTTCCTTCCCTGAATAGTCGATTGAACTTTTCTTCAAGTATTTGATTTGATTTGTTGTTATTCGAAGTGTCGAAAGCATTTTCTATTCGAAATTGAAAAGTGTTGTTTAGTCTTCCTTTCTATTTTGAGAAAGAAATTGTTGAGATGTCTCTTTGAGTAAAATATTTCAGATCTTTGCTACACTTAGTTTTCCCTTTTTGGCATTTTTCACATTAAGGGGAACGAAAAAAATACATGCATTTCCATTTACATTTAGTTTGTGTGTGAAAAATTATTTAGGAAAGTGCATTAGTGTGTGCTCTTTGCTCTTTTTTGAAAGAATCGTAATTTTCTTTCCCTAATAGCTAGGATTTTCATTGATCAAAATAAACAACAATTGTTTATCATTATAGATTGCACTTTTAGGAATTTCAAATCAACATCACATGGTGAACCATTGAAAGGCAAACTTTTAAACAAGATCAACTCTAAAATAAATCTCAATGAACCTAATAATGCTTTGGAACCTAATGCAACACATCTAGAGGTCTAGGCTAGAGAGGTGTTCCAGTGTCATAAAAACTAGTAACTATCATTTTCATCGAAGGTTGGGTGATTCCTCCTCTTTGATATGACAAGTGCTAGCATGGACTTGTGCTCCCCGTACCGTCGCGCATATATTGGGAGACCACAATAGGCTTATATCCTTTATCCATAGGAACCCTTGTTTGCCGCCCTATCGATCGCAATGCACTGAACACAACATTCAGGAAGATTGACTACCGTACATAAGTCCTTGGTAATTTCTCTTTAATTTATCACCAAGGTGTATATTGTAGTTTTTCTATTGGTTTGGTAATCCCTCTATCTATATTTCCAGATTAGTCACTTTGTTCCCTTTTGACTCTTTAAAAGAAAAGGTCCATCTGAGCACTTGTCACTTCAGGCTCATTAAAAATCGAAGGGGACTAGAGTCATCTTTAGCTTTTTATCGACTCTTAAAAATTGAAAAAGTGAATTTGTGTCAAAGCGTCATTAAAATTTATTAAATTCGGAATAACATCCCTATTCCTTAGTTGATATTAGGTTGAGATATATGGAGACAAATCTAGGATCCACCAATCAAGGAATCCCTTTTGAAGGGAATCCTAGTCCATTTTATTCTTGGGGAAATATTGGTGTTCCGTATATGGCTACATTGTCCCTTCTAGGAATTACAATTGGCCTACTGGTATGGCTATTCTCAACCTCTATGGTTTAAAATACCATGATTCCTCCACAAATGAACCAGCATCTGGTTGATACTGAAGTTGACCCTTCGCCTTTTTCTTCGTTCTTTTCTCCCTCCCCTTCTTCCTCTTCGCTTAGTGAAAGGAGTGATGCTAGTAACTAGGTGGCTTAGAAGAAGAATAAGAAAGGGAAGGAGAAGAAGAAGAAGCCAATTCAGCAAGGGGGAAACCATGAATCATCTGTTCAAAATCTACAAATTAAAGCTCACAAACCTAGATTTCCTTGCATCATTTGTAAAGGATACCATTTTCATCGAGACTATCCTTGCCTTCCTTAGATCTTGAGAGAATGGTCTCCCTGTTCACACCATTAGGTGTCATCAACTTCTGATGATCGTGTTGATAGCGCACCATCAACTAGTAATAGTGAAGTTCATGGATAAAAAGGAAAGGTAAAATTTCCATGTAGGTTATGTGAAGTACCCTTCACCGTTGTCCCTTTTTGGATGAAGCAAAAATAGCTTGGATAACCATCTTGCTTCATCGCAGTGACTCCCATCTGGATATAGAAAACTCTCCCCAAGTCCTTTACTAGTTGAAAAACCGACTGACTTAACTCAACCATCGGATGAAACACCTATCACTAAAAGTGAATCTTTTGAGTCCATACCTGATGAAAGTCAACAGGTCGAGGTGAAAGTTGACCTAATTTTACCTTCAAAAGATCATACCCTTCCCGAAGAGAGTAAGAATGATACCGTTCAAATTCTTTTTATTACTTTAGAGTCCGATGAACTTGGGGGCAATCTGCCCGTTCCTTCACAACAGGAGGAAAATCCTCAGTTCCTGCTACCTAAGGGGTTATTTTTCCCATTTATTCGGTACCCCCTCCAAGTGGTCTAGTCACTTCCTTTGATTGGAATCGACTAGAAAGATCTCGTCTTCCTTCCTATGTACCTTTTTATATCATAGTACAAGTTTACAAAATGATCATGTCAGACACTATCATAGATGAGGGCGCATCAACGAGTATCCTTTCTTCAACTGTTTGGAAAGCACTTGGTTCACCATCTCTTATGCCTATTGCATAGAATTTGTCAAGCTTTAAGAAAGGAACCAGTCGACCATTAGGGATCCTTCCTAAGTTATCAATAACTTTGGGATAGAAAACCATTCACTTGAATGTGATGGTAGTCCCAGGACCATTAGATTACAATCCACTCCTTAGACGTGACTATGTTTATAACATGGAGGCTATCGTTTCAACACTCTTCTGAATGATGTGTTTCCCGCATGAAGGCAAAATTGTCACTATTGACTAGCTTTCATTTCCCAGTTCAAGCATAGCTACAAGTCGATCATCATCCCTATATGGTCCTTGTACATCAGGGGTGTCTCTCAAAGCTTCATTCCATCCACCTAATTACCGCGAGTAATCTGGTGGATGTAACAAAGCTTAGGGGGCATGCACCCTTGTCTATTTGGCAGACGAACCCAGCTAAAAAGATAAGTTTCTCTGTAGGTTATGTGAGTGGTCTGAGACACCATTCACCTTTGTCCATTCTGCAGATGAAACCAAGGAAGTGTTTTGTCTATTCTACTGATGAAACCATCCTATCATATGAGTTTCCCTATTGGTTATGTGATTGGTCTGAGACACCATTCATCTTTGTCTATTCTGTAGAAGAAGCCAAGGAAGTGTTTTGTCTATTCTGTGGATGAAACCATCCTACATAACCACAGTAATCTCCATATGGTTATAGAAGACTCTCCTCTTCATCATGCTAGGGGCATTCAAACTTTTTCAAATTCATTTTTTAGCTTTTTAGCTTTTTAGTTTTTCTAGCCTTTTTAGCTTTGTATTTTCTAGTTTTTTTTAGTTTTTGTCTTTTCTAGATTACATAAAAAGAAAACTAAAAACCAAGCATATGTTTGTTTGTTTCAAGCTTGTAAAAACAATGAAACCCACACCGAGCATATGTTCCCCCTGGTTTAAGCTCGTTAAAAAATGAACTTGATACCGAGCATGGTTCCCCACAATTCAAGCTCGTTAAAAAATGAACCTTCAGTAAATAATTGCCATGCTATCAGCGTTTTGAGCCTTGGTTGTGTTCCTCCCATCACCTCCATTATTTTTGCCGATCATACACTTCCACTTGATTGTTTACCCTTTTTGAGGAACATCTGCGACAAGTGGTCTTGTTAACCAACCTCTTCACATCGCCATGTTTTGAGAAGTTCCAAGCTTACCCAGAACCAGTTGCTACCCTAGACACCACTCGTTCCTCAAAAAAGAGTCTCCTTTAAACCCTTTTCAGACTCGTTAAATATGAAAAGATTGTCAAGAAATTGGCCTTTCCAGCTCGTTAAATTGATTGGGAGTGCCATCCCTCCTATATATTTTAATCTTTTTCGGACCTGAGGGATTATCTCACGAAAACATTTGAGCGCTTATCTTTTTTGGCTCGTTAAAGTGATCGGAAAAGTCATCCCTTTCGTATTATTTTATACTTTTTCGGACATAAGGGATTAATTTATGAAAAAGAACTACTGGAGTTTCCTTTTGTACCTTTTCAAACTCTCTAAACATGAAAAGGACTGAGTTGTCTTTGTCGTTAAACGCGTTAAAACAATAGCGACAAACTTGTCCACCTAGACAAGAACAAGTTTCACTGTTGCTAGACTCATTAAAACATAGTGAAGGGCAAATTATAGAACAAGCATATGTTATCCTCCTCAAGCTTGACAAAAATAAAGAGGTACTGGTCAACAATGACTGGGGAAAATGGGAAGAAAACTTGAAGAACTTTATGGTAGTAGGTCGCTCTTAAACATGACACTTTCACTCCGTCACCTTAATTGAGTCGGGTTGGGTTATTCTGTTCACTGGTCATTTCACCATTGGTATTCCGCACCATCCATCTGTTGGGGTTAACACTACCAATCCATCTCAGTGTCACCAATATGTTCAAGAGATGTCATTCAGTTGAGAAACCACCGTCCATTTAATGCCTCATCCACTGCAATATCTTCACCCTCCATTTTTCATGACCGCCATTCCTAAACCTTGTGTCATCAGATAATTTTCACTTCTGGAAAATAATTTGATTCTTTTCATGTCGTAGATGTGGGATACATTAAGGCCATCCTACAATGGGTCGCTTCTTGTTGACATCAGCTCATTATCCAAGAAGTTGATTTAGAAACAACCCTTTCAGTACTTTGAAGCTTGCATGCCTCAATGGCCAGTTTCTCACTTCTAGCGACAGGTTAACATCAATGGCCTTCGACTGAAAGATTTTGTGTGGTGTTCGACATCAGATCACATATTCACACCACGTGAATTGTACTATAGTACCTTGACGGTCATTATCATTATCGGTGATTTCTCTCACGTCTATTAACAACTCACATTATTGTTTGGAAATCAGGCGATGTCTTTCCGTGTTTGAATTTAGAACATATCTTCACTTGGATTGACTTGTACAGCGGGCGAAGGTCAAATGAGTTTGAAGACCCTGGATCTAGTTTCATCCATCCAGGCTGCAATATATTCAGGGAAGCATAGACATCAAATGTATGCAAAAGCCGCAAAATGGACATCCAAACCAAGGATGATGACTCTACACTTGAAGAATCTCTAGTCTGCATATCCAGACAACTATCTTTTCTATGTACATGAAATGAATTTATAAAGTTGAGCATGGGAATGCTCGCCTCAGCTAGATCATGAAAATTGTATTATGATGATGTATTGTATTGTATCTTATACAGGTCACCTTCCAGTTCGAAACCTCGTATCCTCATGATAAAGAATTTCAACCGACATTAAGATTTACGACTTCATGCTTTAGGGGGCAACTATTATAGACATATTTGGGCACTTCAACCCCAATCTTATATGTCGATAAACTAGGGCTCTTCAACCCCTAAAAGTGTTGTTTCATACCCTAAAAGAACATGGTCAACTAATTACATCACTCCCAAAAAGTTCCACCTAAAAAACCATCCAGAATTTGCCTAAACTGGACCATACTGACTGCTCCACTGTCAGGGTACGATGCATACTAACTTCTACACTAGCCAGGTGTGATGCATACTGACGAGGCCTTCTGTAGGGTGCGATGAGCGAGGATGGACAAATGTCCGAGACAGTTTGCTAAGTGGATGCTCATGTAATGTTCTAGAAACTTCTCCTATGACACTTTCCCCTCTGAATTTGTCCAGGGATGAGTAAGAGATCCAAGAAATCTCCAAGTGGAACCAAATGCAACAAGTACAATGACACTAATAAAAAAGCTAGAGATGAGTCACACCCTTGCACACATCTATAAATGTATCCCTCATCTGAGAGATCCAGAGGCTGGAATTTGGTAATTTGCAAGGAAGTGTTGATAGTTTGTATTTGAGAAAGAGCATTGTATTGTTGGTGTGATCTTGCTATTTCATGAGGTGAAGAGGGCTATGATGCTGGGAGGATGATGCTAGATCAGAAAACTGGGTTGTAATTCTCCCTTCTATTTAACTGTACAATTGTGAATGTTATTATTTATGAATGCCATTGTATGTTCATTATATTTCCGATTCTGTAATGCTTATGATATAATAGATCAAGATGCTTTGATGGTTCTTTGTTACTGTGTTTCTATAGGTACTCTCCAAGCGAGATAAGTACAAAGAGGAGTTGCAAGCTCTGTCAAGGGGGAGAGAGATCAAGCAAGGAGTTAAGCAGAAGATCTAGGTTGGTTCCTTTATCTTTCTCTTATCTATTATACATAAAAGAAATCGTGATTTTCTTTGAAATTTTATTTCTAGGGTAGTTGCCAAACCTAGAGGGCTAGTCGATTGAAAAGATGTTTTCCTGGAAACAGTAGTTATGGAACAAGATTTTGCATTCCTAAACTTGTTGAAAACATAAGTTGAAACTCATAGTGTACATTTTTCTCCATATGAGGCAATCTGCCATCAAAGTGATTTATTTTTTCTTATAAATGCTCCTCACGCCTCTGCAAATTTTATAATATACCCTGCATATGTCCCTACTAGTGTTGGATATCATTCATGAATGAGATAAGAATATTGTGGTCATCATGTCTAGTTCTTAGGAATTGTTCCATAAGAATTTTGATATATGAAAGCTCATTACCAATGACGCAATGATCAAATGAGAAATCATGAAAATTATCTGTTGACAAGGCTAGGATCTATAAACTCTCCCTGATCAATTCTCTCCAAGTGATATCGACTTGACTCTCCTTGTTCACCAAACCCATGCGTCATTCTATCTCATTCACATGGCATCTTGTATTTTACCAGAAAACATAAAGCATTCGAATAAAATAATGTTATGAAGGAGCTAAACTAACAAAATATTTTACATCAAACAAAATTATTTATTAGCTAATAACAACAACAACCTACTCAGACTCACATTGCAATGAACTAAGAGCTAGTCCCAAAAGAAGTTGTTTAAATGAATAATCAGGGACTACA
The DNA here is from genome assembly GCA_000404065.3 of Pinus taeda. Lineage (NCBI taxonomy): Eukaryota > Viridiplantae > Streptophyta > Pinopsida > Pinales > Pinaceae > Pinus > Pinus taeda. The sequence continues at coordinate 28,937 of APFE030865676.1, read as the reverse complement.
AAAAAGAGGTTACATAATAACAAATAATAATAATACAAAATACTAAAATTGTAGCATAGAAGCATTTCACCTTAGTTCTTCATCGAATTTGAAAATAATAGAATAACATATAATCAAATTTTATAAATACACAACATTTAATTTCCATGCATAACATTTATCTATATGCTTCTATTTAATTCATTGGTTATATCCTACGTCAATGTAGATCACCGTTGATTAATTCATTACTTTGCTTTGGGTGTAAAATCTGATTTCTCCAATCTTTCTGCAAACCAAAAAGTATTTTTCTAATTTTAAAATATTTCCATAGCTTCATTTTCACATTTGTATATTTTCCTTTCTACTTAACGCAAGAATTTATTTGATAAATCGACAATGTATAATATTTATCTCTTTTTAACAAATCAATCAATATTTATAAAATTGTTTTTTTGACATGTATTCAACAAATGCATGCATAGCCATTTCTCTACAACTAATTTTCGTTCCAACAAAGGGGAAGGATGTGTGGAAAGAAATATGTGTAGCAAAACCTTCGTCAATTATTTTTTACGCTTTCGTATATGTTACCCAGCCATGCATACCAACTTTTTGGAACACAGACTAATGAATATTAAAAAGTTAATTAAGTCTAATAATGAAATCATTATCCATCACATTTCAATTTGTAGAGTATGAAGATTCATGATTAATTGATTAAAGCGTTGCGGTGTTCACATTATTTGATTAATAGCAAAATTAGTAAGTGATAACTATAATACATGGAATGAGAACAATGTGCATATTTCAAGTAATTTGGACAAATAACGATAGATGCTTTATTATATTCAATGTGATTTTGTCTAGAGATGCTTAGATTGTTTGGTAAAGAATATTTCATATGTAAATAACCTGACTAGAGGGATCTGTTACAATTTCTTCTTACTCCAAACAACATAAAAATGTGACAATTATGTATCATGGATAAACATGAATCAAGAAAAAAAACCATTAGCAAAATTGAATAAACTTGAATTCACATAAGCTCTAAACATATAATAATTTTACCAATACTATGCTACAAATGCTTATGATCTCAATAGTACCTTCCACTAATATATGAAAATATATCTTTTAATCTTATAATTAAAACTTAATTATGTTTCTATGATGTCCTGGTTACTTATGATGATTCTTTTATATCTTATAATCACCAAAATGTTGATGAAACATAAGGCAATGTGTACAAAACATGTGTGAAGCAAACACATTTGTTGATTACATCTCAATTCACTAAATAAATGGGAAAAAGACTATTTTATAATAACAAGAAATATGTTCTTCTTGATATGGTTATGACCAATAACCATTATACAAGTGAAAAGTGCGAGGATGTGGAGGAAATTTTCACTGTGCGAAAGAAATATGAAAATATAAATGTACAAAGGAGATTTGCACATAATTTCAATTTTATACGAGGAATAATGGTTGTGGAAACATGTGCATATTCTTGAAGTCAGTAAATAAATTCCAAAAAGAGTAATTTATAATATCAATAGATACGGTTTTATTTATATGTTTGCAGCCAACAATCTTTACACAATGCATCAAAGTAAATTTTACTAAGCCCTTGAGCAATAACGTGATTGTGTATTGATTTTATGAACATATATTAATAGCATTGCTAAGAATTAATTAACTTTTGAATTAATTAACTTTTGAATTCTAAGTGTGAACTCATTTGCAGTGTAATCAATATTTGTGAGTCCAAGTTTCTGTATCTTCACAAACTTTTTTTCTCTCAACACAATTTTTCCATATATGGCTGCACTGCATACTTATCCTTTCTCACATGCTCTAGTAATAAATGATTTCAATAGGTTGTACATTACCCATTATAATTATAATTATCACATAATATAATATGTTATAAACAATAATGTTTACTGGTAATCCTTTCTTCCACACTAATTCTTCAATTAATAAAGGGACATAGCTTTAATAACACATTGTACGAAAGTACGGTATCTAGTGTTTAGTGTATTTGATAATGTGAAGAGCCTTATTCAAATGCACTGTGAGAATACGAGAGTTCTTTGTCTCAGAAACACTAGTTTTGAGAGATCCACTATTGTGTTTTGAATTGAGATGTAGTTTCATTGGCTTTAATAATTTAAAAACTAGAATTTTGTGGAATGAAGGTGTGCGAGAGAGTTGTGTGAAGGGACAATGCATGCAAAAGTAAAAAACATTATGGAAGAACAATTTAGAATACAAAGGTAGAGATGAAGCTTTCATTGTGGAGGAAGGTGGTCTTCATTGTATGTGATTTATGTGCTATGTAAGAGCTAAAGTAACATATCTATAAGGAAACATATGCACTTCACGTAATGAGAGCTTATTTCACTAAGGTATGTGACAAAAATGTGTAGAGAGTGAATGCATAGATAAGTGAAAAACATCACAAAACACTTGTACTTGTTATTTTGCACATTTGTTTTCCACATAAATGAAAAATTGAAAATAAAATTTTCATCTAATGCTGTAGTGTTTAGTGCATTTGATAATGTGAAGAGACTTATACAAATGAAAAGTCAGAATACTAGATTTCTTTGTATAAAAAATATTCACTTTGAGAGAAGTGTTAATGTATTTTGGACTGAGATACAGTTTTGTTGGCTTCAATCATTTTAAAAATAGTATTGTCTGTCAGGAACGTATGTGGGAGAACTATGTGGAGGGAGAATGCATGTGGAAGTATGCAACATTGCAGTAGAAAAATTTGGAATATAGAGATATAGAGATACAAATCAAGCTTTCATTGTGGAGGAATATGGATTTCATTGTGTGAGATTGAGGTGCTATGTAAGAGCTAGAGTACCATGTCTATAAGAAAACCTCCACACTTCACAAAATGAAATCCTCTTTCACTAAGGTATGCAGGAGAACTATGCAATGACAGAATGCATGTGGAAGTCTAGAACATCACAACACACTTGGATTTGTTATTGTGAACACTTATTTAGTTGCACAAACGACAAATAAAAAAAATAAATTCATTTAGTGTTGGAAAATAAGTGTTCAATTCAAAAATTCTAAAAGAAATCTAAGTTTTATGACACTTTCATGAATATAAATGAAAATTAGCATGGCGAACTTGACAAAATTTTAACAAGTAACATGTCTGCAGTCACATCTGTCAACTATTTAATAATGTATTAAAAAATCATAGTTCTCCTTTGAGTAAAAAATTTAACACGTGTTTGTAGTTGCATTTTTCAACTTTTTTGTAGCCTGAAAAATGGATAGACGGGAACTACGGAAGAAAGGGTGTGCAAAATATTGAATAAAAAACTAGTATTGTGTGGAAGGAAGGCGCACGAGAGAACTATGCACATAGAGAATGTAGTCAGAAGTATGTAACACAACAATAGAACAATTCTAAATGTGGAGGTACTGATAAAGTTTACATTGTGGAAGAAGATGGCTTGCATTATGTGGGATTGAGATGTTATGTAAGAGATAGAGTACCTTGTCTATAAAGAAATCTCCGCACTTCACACAATGAAATATTCTTCAACTATCGTTTTACCCAACTCTTTATGCGGCAAGGAGGTGTGCATGAGAACTGTGCAAATAGAGAATGCATGCAAATAATTCTTTCATTGTGGAGGAATATGACTTTCATTCTGCAGGATTAATGTGCTAGGTAACGGCTAGAGTACCACTTCTATAATAAAAAATCTACTCCATTGAAATATTCTTTTACAAGGTATGTGAGAGAACTATGTGAAGAGAGAATGCGTGCAGAATTGTGGAACATTGCGACACACTTGTATTTGTTAGCACCAATCACAAATTAAAAAACAAATTTCATCTAATGTCAGAAAATAAGCATTCAATTCACAAATGCAATGAAAATCAGCATGGAGAACCTAACAAAATTTTAACAAATGACGTGTCTATAGTTGCATTTTTCAACTGTTTTGTTGTTTGGAAAATGGATGTGTGGAAACTGTGGAAAAAAATCTATGCATAATATCGAGTAAAAAACTAGTATTGTGTGGTAGTAAGGTGTACAAAATAACTATGAGTGCATGCGAAAGTACAAAACATAGCAACAAAAAAATTCTGAATGCACATATATGAATTAAGCTTTCATTGTGGAAGAACATGACTTTCATTGTGTGGGAGTGAGGTGCTATGTAATATCTAGAGTACAACTATAAGAAAATATGTGCCCCACAAAATAATCACGGCCTTAATAAATTAATTAATGGTAGAGGAAGGGCTTATGCTACTTTGCCACTATTCCTTTTTTTTAGTTTTAGTCCTTGCAACTATTCCCCTTGTTTTAGTTTTAGTTTTAACTTTATCATGATTTTGGTACCATTTTATTTTATTTCAGATTTAGTTTTATTTCCTTAGTTTTATTTTTATTTCATTTTTATATCTAAATTTTAGTGTTTTGTTTCTAAAATCATAGTTGCTTTATTTATTTATTTTTAATTGCCCTTTTTACTCTACCTCAGTTTAATTATTCTAGTTTTATTTTACTATATTCTCTCCAGCATCCTACAATTCATATTTCCATTTGGTTTAGGTTGTAAATTGTATTTAATTATTAATATAGTTCATTTTAATACTTTGTGTTAAGGTTTTAATCAATTTATTTAATTAAGCTTTGTGTTATTCTTTTTATTATTTTAGATTTTAGTTTTATTTTATTAATTGATATATTCATTTAGATTTAGTTTTATGAAATTTCCATAATTCATATTTGATTTTAATATCAAACAATGGTTTATCATTGGGATTGCAATTTTCAAATGGAAAATTTGAAGCCTAAAATCAAGGAGAAAAACAAACTCACATGATTGTAAAAGTGGCATGACTACAAATTTCGAGGGGGCCTAAATTGTGAGAAAAAGTACTTTTGCTATCGTTAAGTATTCTTTCCGAAATTCAATAGCTAGGGCCAGTATTTTGGAGATAAAGAACTATGCATTAATGTCAAATTGAATTTTGGAGGACTAGAATCCTTTTAAGGGTAGATTACCAAAAGGAATTAGGCTTGTGTATTGTTATCTTTCTTATTCCTAATGTTGATGTTTTCTGTAGCTAGAAAATTGATCTTGGGGTTTTGTATAATGCTAGATAACCTCAACAAATGATTTGAAAATTGTTTATTAGTGAAATTATATTTTTTAAAATGGTTGGGAAACTATTCTGGCACTTTGTTGTAAATGTGTTATGTTATTGAAATATGAGAAATGAAACTATTTTCATTTCTTGAATTCAATTATCTTACTTATTTTCATTACTTACATTAGATGTTAGAATGTGGATTTAACAAATTGTTTAACCATTGAACTATTTCTTATTTTAAGAAGTTTATCTTTGTCTTAACATATTTCCGTTAAAATGTTTTTGCTCCCAATTGGGATATATGAATTACTTCTTTATGCCGATTCAAATAGGTAAATTTGGATAGATTAGTTATTTTTATTATATTAGATTGCATTTGGGTTTATAAACATTATCAAAGTATCATTTTGAGGAGCATTTTGTTTAGTGGCAACCAGGTGCACATACTAGTGGAAGAAATTATACTAAAAGAATAAAGGCCTAATTAGAGCCTTGATAAGGCAACGACCCATTATCGCACGTAGGACATGTTTTTCTATAATCAAAGAATAAAACATATGTGTGTGTGTGCATAAGCCTAAAAGAAATTATATTTCAATTAGAGACAATGACGATAAGTAGAAGAGAAACAACAACAACAATGGGTTGACCTGTACACCTGTGTATGTGAGTGGGAGTCTTAGGAGAAGGATAAGGAAAGCATTGCTTGCCATGTTACAACTTCAGACATCTCTACCTTTTGAGGGATGTTGATATCCTTAAGTTTTATGAAAATGCTACATTCCATAGGGGAAATCAACGTTTTTATAGTAGTTCAATCGCCAATGTATCATGGAAGGTAAGCATTCAAGGTAAGTCCTAATATGTGGTATCAACCATAGTGGAAGACATATATTTTTATCACCAATATTTCCAGGAGGGAAAAGGTTTAGCCCCACTTTCCTGATCTACCACTTGGTATTGCTAGAGAGAGCTAGCTAGAATACGTTGAGATACATGCTAACATGTAGATACTTCACACGATGAACTTCTAGGATGTTAGCAACTAGTTGTAGATAGATTCCTTTGGTGTATAGGGTGTTAGGTATATGTCCCTCATTACCACAATATTGAAACACTTCACATCTAATGGGTAGTGCATTAGTTGTTATTTGATGTATTATGTAGTTAGTTTAATTTAATTTAATGGTTGAAGATATTTTTGTAGCAATTTTTTTTTCTCTAGAATGTTGGAAACTTCATTTTTTATGGGAATATATCCTTCCCATTTGCATTAGAGTTCTTCACATTGTTTTTTGATATTTTTCGTGCCACATCACCAACGATGCCATAATTCCTTCCTAGGACTATGCATTATGTGTATCGGTGCATGTGGGGGTACTTTATTCCCATGAGGGGCCAAAGGGAGTAAGTATGTACCTTGGCGGATAGGGAGATATGTGATTTTTTAGCTAGAGAAGGTAATCCTATGATATCCCTTGTGAAATTGCTTTTGCAAAAATTATTATTTATATTTATTCATAAATATTGTGTAAATATTGGTTGTGGGTTAAATAATAAGGTTGGGTGATAGATGTAAATATTAATAGATTTTTATGAATAGATTATGATTTACTCCACTTATTGTTTTCACCGCGTTTGTAGTCGGGCTCCCAACTATCAAGAAATAGTTATGAATCAATTGTAGTCCAAGAAAGGACAAATTTGAAGTGACAAATGTCACAGTTAAACAAAAAAAATGTATCCATCTTGAAAATGATTCCTACTACGAGAATGAACATGGTGTGAGATAAATGTCATGGGTGGAAGTAGCAAGATATATGGTGGAGATAACGGTAATATGATTATTGAGATTCTAGTGGGATAGAAATACTAGAATTGCAAGAATAATTGGCCTAGATCTTGTTGGATGTTGCAAGGGATTGAGGAGGAAATTTTTTGAAGTGACTAGTTCAACTCCTGTTAGAAGGGATTTCCCCATGTATGAGTAATAATAACCCCTAGAAAAATAGGAAATAGAAACCAGGAAGCCACAAGTCATGTTTTCTAATTCTTGTGCATGAGGATTATTCTTGATTATGTTATATATGTGGATAAATAAATAGAAACATCAAATTATGTTAGCATCTAATAGAGTTTTGTACTAAGTTAGAGATTATAAATATACATGAAATGACTTATGTCAAAAATACCATCTTCAATTATAGATATGTCTTAAATAGAAGTTACACAATATCCATTTTGATGTAAGCAAGAGAGATTTGTTACAACTCAAATAAAAATATAATATTGTATAAATATCAAGTTTGATGCCCACTATACATGGCCTCAAACGAGGAAAAATGATGCAGTCCTTATTTATTTAATAAAGTCCCTAAGGAGTAAGATGTAGAAACCCATATACAAGATCCATGCATCATATGTCTCCCTGATTGAGGATTGTTCAGAAGAAATTAAACAATTGTATATACATAATTTAGAAAACATGTATGTGGAAAAACATGAAGTACACTAAACTAGAAACCAAATATGATAACACAATTAGATATGGCCAGAAATAGGGGTAAACTAAAAAATATTATGTGAGAACATGAAAAAAATAAGCAACGTTAAATGTATATTTCCTTTCCTTGTTCCAAATGGTTATGAGGGAATGTGTATTTATTAAGAGAAACCATTAATAAAAGAATACATGAATATCAATGAAGAAGTTTCCTTTATAGCCAAAAAGTTAGAATATATATATAAAAACATTAGGAAATACAACCCGGTTCTATATGACCTTGTTTGAGAAGAATAATTACTTTATAATGTAAATACAAATTGAAATATATTCAAGCTATAGGAAAATGGACTTGTTCACATAAAATCTAACAAATTATACATCAGAGAGTAGTTGTAGTTTCAGATACTAGGATTTTACATAAAAACATTTTGAAATAAGAAAGGAACAACATGTCAAAATTCCTTGCCCTATCTAGTAACAAAATAATCTCCAAGTTTAATGCCCCACAATAGAGAAAAGGAGCATGAAGTAGGTACTTGTAACAAGCTAAAAATTTGGAAAAACTTGAAAGAAGACACTCACTCCTATTGAACTCTAGAATGATGGAAATGTACAAACTTAAGACATCAAAGAGAAGAAGAAATTATGTTAGAAACAAAATTTAAAACAAAAATACTATAAGAATTCTAAGAAAAATAAGCAACCAGAATAAAGACTAAGAAATTACCTCAAACAAAATTGATAGTAGATGAAAGACTTCCTCTCATGTAATAGCAGGATGATGGTATGATTATTTAACCTTATTGAAACGTTTTTACCTTTAATATAAATTAGACATGCATAGATAAATGCACAACAAAAACGGAAACAAATTTCCACAGTAATTACGTAAGTGAATACCAAGGAAGGAGCCGAGACATGACCCACACAACCTTGTGTTAGAAAAATACATGGAAGGAAAATGACAACCATAAGTGAGGTCTTGGAGGGAAAAAATAAAAGAAAATAAGTTAACACATAACTAAGGGTATACAAGGTGAAGTACCCCTAACCATACACCTATAAGCATAATGAAAATGTTACATAACCACTCTGTAACAGAACATCGAGGAATAAGTCATTATAAAAATAAAAATGAAACTAGCAATGAAGGGAGAAAAAATGAAAGAAACAAGAATATGGGTGAAGAGGGATAGTACTCATGGCACCAAGAATATCACAACTTTTTCCAAGCCACACAATCTCTACATGTATTATGGACATAGATAAAAACTCTTAGATATCATAAATAATCACCATAATGACACCAAAAAGGTTTAGAAACCCTTAGGAAGCAAGGGACCTTTAATCTTTTGTAGAGCATTGTCCAAGAAAACTAGATGTGCAAATGATGGGGAAGACAAGGGAGGGTGGGTGAGGGAGGAGGGAGTGGTTACACTAACCACCTGGTAGGGAACCCTCACCATCGTATTCTTGTCAGTTATCCATGTCATTCACATTATGTATACAACGTGTCTGGGGCTATTTTGTCATAGGGAATCCAAGATAAGTAGCTACCATCACATGGCCAACAAAATAGCCAAGACCCACTACTCCTCATGCTTGTGGGTGCTCCATTTCTACATTTTAACACAATTGAAAACTCATAATCCTCAAGGATCAACATTGCAAGGGAAATAAAATATGTGCGGTGGTAATCCATAGTACCAAATATGGCTATGATTCACCGACATAAAATAAAGCAATAAAGTAAAATAAAAGACTATGCTAAGATCTACTAAAAGACTAATGTATAAACCACTGTCGATAAGGAAGAACCACATATTCAAAGGTAAGAATGATACCTACTATTTTAAATGAGTATGTGGGTGAATGCATGGAGCTGGTTACACTCTTTGGTGAAAGAGGGTGCGTTTGGGTGTAAAAAACAATGGATCGATCAAGCCTTTTTTAAGCACTCAATCGAGCTCTTTGGCACTAAAATTGTAGCTCGATCGAGGGTTAAAATCTAACCCTTGATCGAGCTATAATGCTCGATCAAGCTATAGCGCTAGATCAAGCCCTTTTTTTAATGTATACCACTCCTGCAGTCTATGTGTGCCATTTGTACAGATCACGGGTAAACTAAGAGCTCAACCAAGAGTATTAGAGCTCAATCAAGCAATGGAGTGTTCAAATCAATCTCACCAACCACCCCACCAATTTCCTAGAGTCTCAAACGAAGGTTGGTATTCTCTCCATTGTCTTTGTTATTTAACTTTTTTATGCAAAATTAAACAAATTAATTAAAAAACAACCATCTACAAAAACCATGAAAACCAATTAATTAAAAAAAACAATTATACAAAAACCAAGAAAGCCACAAAAAAGGACCCTTTAAAAAAACTTAAAAAATCACAAAACTAACTAGGAAAACCATAAAAAAAACCCCTTCAAAACAACTTAGAAAACCATAAAGCCATCTTAGAAAATCATCAAAAAGCCCTTCAAAACAACCTCAAAAACACTTCAAAACCACCATGAAAACTATAATTTAGGTATTAAATTTATTGCTTACTTGCAATTGTTTATTTATTAAATGCATATTTTTTTTTTATTTTGAAAGGTAAACACATTTTTTTCTAATTATCTTAGGTGTTAAAGTTTATTTTTTAGCAATTTTGTGAAATATATTTTCAATTTTTTATTATTCAAAATGCATTTTAAATTTCTAGCAAATTTGACTAACAATATACCCTAAAAACTCCAAAAACTCAAAAACAGAAAGCAACCGAATTATAAATAAGTAAATTAGTAGCTTGAAATTGACATAATGAATATGGTTTCTCATAGTGATCCTCTATTTATAAAATAAGAATTTTTCTTTTATGTTATTATTTAAATCTAAATTAATTTACATTTTAAGTATTTTTTTAATAATAAATATAATACGATTCTAATTTTAAAAATAATATATATATATATATATCTATATATATATATATCTATATATATAATATATATATATATATATATATATATATATATATTATATATTATATATAGATATATTATATATATATATATATTATATATATATATATATATATATATATATATATATATATTATATATTATATATATATATATATAATATTATATATATATATATATATATTTCCTAATTGGAATTTAATAGCTAACACCAATGGACTAAGAACAATAAATAAACTCGAACTCATACACAATAATTAAAACACCAAAATCTCTAGCAACATAATCTGAGCCATTTTATTAATTTATGATAATAGAGTACATAAAATGAGCTGAAGTTTTGGAACTTGGGCTTGCTATGTAAGTTATGCAAACCCCATGTAGTACAACTATGATCTGGAGGAAATACTTGACCAGACTGGTACTGTGCACTACCCAGAAAATTACTACTACTACTGCTGGAATGGAACTGAAGATTCTACCCCATAGAATGCTCATATCACCTTGAAATTGCAGCCATGGATACCCCTCTAAAACCCCAGAAATAGTTTGGCCCAAATCCAAGCCAAAACTAAGCCCACCAAGTGATGCAGACTCCCGAGCTAACTATCAATTCACCATGCTATAAGAATGAGGGTTTGAGGCCCAAATATTACCGAAAAATTCTAAAAAATTAGTCGTAGACTCCTCTAAATAAACCCACAAAAACCTAGAAACGGTTTGGGTTGAATCTAACGTGACCCAATGACCCCAAGGAATGTGTATGGTTCTAACTAGGTGGAAAAATGCCCTGTAGAAATAATTGTGCTATACAAGGCCAATAAATTACTATAAAAATCTCCTCCAAGCTCTACAAATCACTCCAAGCCTCCTTATTTCTCTATAGCCTAAACTTCCCAAATCTCCTTGTCAAAATGTATGCACAGTAGTTGCCTAGAAACCCTTGAAATAGATAAATTAGGCCCTCCAAAATGAAACACTCTCGGCCTTATAAATCACCAAAGAAAAACTTGCCCTCCCAATGGATAAATCTCTACAAATTATTCAGCCAAAATTCCATTCTTTGCTAACTTCTCTTAGCCCCTTCAAATTTCCTTTTGCAGCCTTAGAGAAGCATACTCCAGCTGGGAATGGTCTGCAATGTAGCTCCTAAAGAAGCCCTAACATGGGCTCCTTCTTACTCCCCTAAGGTGACACTCGAAGTTCACCTAAGCTAGAGGTGGAGTTCCCACTCGTAAATTCCTTGTGCTAAACAACACGGTTGTCTTGGCTAAGAAACTAAGGAAAGCTAACGTTGAAATTGTAAAATGACTAAAGATCCCCAAAATGAGAGCCTCCTTGCTCTATTTATAATTCTCAGCCTCTCGCTCCCTTGGTGGCCCCCACTTTCCACTAGCTCATCCCCTTTCTTTTTCTCTCTCTTGCTCCATAAGTGTGCATTCCATTTTTGTCTCTCTTCTGGCTCCCACTTGCCAATGAGTTGCACTTTTTCCTTTTCACCCAAGCTCCCCAAGCCGAAATCATATTCGAAACTCGAACTACAGAATTATGCTATGCCTAGAACCTCCCCAATAAACTTCGTTAATCTCCTCAAATGAAAAATCAAAATTGGGGATATTATAGTCCTCCCCAGCAAAAATTACTTGTCCTCAAGCAATGCCTAAAAAAGCACCCTCTCTAGCCATTGATCCCCACTGTTACTGCAAACTATGCTAGGGTCCCAGATACCCCATTGAATCATCCCTGACATTTTCAGTGTCATGTCATGAAGGAAACCCTCAATATGAGGATGCTAAGCCATCTTGTCCAACATGAAGTGCCCCATTCTCCACTCACTATCATGCCATGCATAAGTACCAGAAGCCCTTTGCATACCATGAATGAGTATGGAATTATCATTATGATAATGTAGCAATCTATCCAACTCCTCATGAAGCTTCCCTACTAAGTGGTCCATCTCCAACACTCCAAGAGTAAGCTCTTGAAGGTACCACCCAATGCCTGCAGAGATAAAGTCTTGCTTGCATGAGCTTCCCTTGATATCTTCCTATTGATGCCCCTGCCATGCTGATGAAGTCCCCCACTCAATCATGAATCACTAAATCCTAATGGAATATATAAATGATCTCTCCCTATAGAAATCATTTCATCCCTAGTGGTAGTTGTACTGCCAAATCCTATGATGCTTCGGTACCATGGTAGTCTAAAATAGGTTCCAAAATGTTTTCATTGCGCCACTCCGACAATGAAAGTCTACCCATCATGTGGAAATTGTATCCTCCTCTCTTGGGACTGAATGGAAAAATATCTATAGAGCCCCAATGCATGTGGCCCAGGAATCTCCACGATGACACGACCTACCCATCCAACACTCACCTTGATTCGTAGTAGCAATAAGGAAAACCAACCTTTCCATGTGACGAAAGCCTCAACGCTACCCCACATGTCAAACCAAGTGTGAGTTGGGTTATCCTCTATTCCGATCCTACTCATCACAAAACAGAGTCTCTCGTCAACAAACCAACTCCCTGGATTCCATGGCCAAAATGGTTGCAACATAGTCCTGACAGATGTTGACACCAAACTGTACCACGTCTCAAGTCCCTCCATGAAATCAATACATGGAACCCCTACAACGCAAACCGATCTAGTGCGTGTGACATTTCCCTTCCTCGGCCATACCACATAGTGGGATCTATCATCCTACCTCCTGAAAGCACTCGCAAACACTGCCTAGAGTCTAAACATCCAACTGCAAGTAAGTTCTGCCAACCATTGTAGATACTCATGAGACACCTCACAATGTCTTGCGAAAAGGGGGTCATGCATCTCCCATAGTGTGGGCTCAAGGGTGGTGCAAGTGTTACCTCTATAGAAGATTAGACTACTACCAAGTATGGATCCACCAACTCACACCCTGACCATATGCCACATCTAGAAAAGCCTCCCTTCTGATGCACCATGTCCCATCCAACTGTCTTAAACCATCCTCTAGGTTCTTGTTGCTCATAATGTGAGCATCAAGAGATGATATCCAAGTCCACAGTGTCAGTTTGAAATGATGGAGAGTGAAAAATGGAAGTTCATAGTCGGCCATGTCATTAGCTCGCTCTCCAAATCCTAGTGTGCCAAACCCAATGGTGTGTCTAACCTCTCAACTAATACACCTACCACGATGCTTTCTACACCTCCGCATCTGCCCAGGTACACCTATGTGGCCCAAACCATCACATGTAATCGAGAATAACGCTACCATGTTGAACCTCAACGACTCTAGTGCCCAATACATAAATAAGAGAGCATTGTATCCATATGATGCCCTGTTTGGTGGCCTCACAATGCCACCTCATCCTACCAACTCTTGCCAGAGTAGTCTAATCATCCTACAATCCCATGTCAACCCAACATTCCATGAAAACTCATGAAATCTTCCCGGTCCTCTATCAATCCATCCTCTCTCTAGTGTTGCAAGAACTCTCAAAGGGATATGAAAAGGTGTGTGTGCCCATCCACCGAATCCATCATTTAGCTACTACCATCAATTACTGACTCCATGATGTGATGGAGAATCCCACCTGCATCCCTACAACAATTTGGCTCTCGAGCTGTTTTGGTAATCAATAACCTGTGCTAAATTGTGGTCATGGATGCATCTAACGTCCTTGCCAGCTCTGCCATATACCAACTCAATATATCTCGCCATCCAACCATAAGAGAGTGATCAAATGCATGAACAACCATAAATGAAACATTTCCTCCATCGTGCTAATGATTCACTTTCCGTAGCTCGTGTCGCCCCATCTCACTAGTTTGATATATTCATGTAATCTACCTAGGTAATGCGGCCTCTCTCTCACCAACATGAAGAGGTGGCCCAATAATGTCGCAAGACTCATCAATGTATGCCTGAAGGGGCTTGTTGTCTGAAAGTATTACATTTCTACTGGATTCTGATGAATTTGACTGCTCCTGATCGATGGCTGACTCTAAGGATGAATGCTCATCCTCCTCCACCATGGGCTCAACATGAGCCGCTTACTATCCCTCCAAATATAGCTCATCATGCATAACATCCTCAACAATCAGCGATAGGTAGCTATCATCTGGAAACTCTGTAAACAATTCCTCTATACCTATCGACTCCTCATCAACCTCATGTGTGTTGTTATCACCTAAAAACTTAGACATGGCCATGGACACCTCATCAATGGATCCCTCGACAATGGACGACATCCCATCCATGGGTGGCTCCTCATCAACAAGTGACCCTCTGACTGTATGCTCTACTCTCTCCACTAGTGTGTTAACCAAAGCTACAGAAGCGATCTCCAAAAGGGTTGATTGTTGCATCACATTGGACACATTCACATGCTCCTCACACTCCTGTGTGACCACAATATCATCCTCAACCTCCTCCTTAGGCTCCAGATATCTAAAGCTAGGTCTCAACCAACAAAGGTGCCTCTTAGTCTCATCCTCTAATTTTTCTCCTCTATGCTCCTCAAATGTGAAAGCCCTCATGATCCTAGGATCTAATGCCTCACACTTATCAATCCTACCAATGGAGGGCCTAATCAAATTTACAAAGGTGTATGGTTCCCTCTCATTCTATGGTTCACTTAGTAAACGAGGCAGGGTAGGTCGGCTGGGCTTACTATGGGCATTGTTCTGTTGAACTGAGTGTGCTTGTGTGTGGCTTCTCTATTGGTTATGTCTCAATGTACCCATCATTTGTTGCATCCTCTCTAGGACTTTCTGGTTTTGACTCATCAACAATTGGTTCTGCCTCATTAACCCCTCCATGATCCCCTGTGTACTCTTCTCTTTTTGTGTCGTTGTGGTGCCCATAAATTCACCAGTCATTATGCATGCATGGCCAAAACCTCCATGATCTTGTTAGCTCCCCCACAACTAGCCAAGATCATGCTCTGATACCACTATAATATTATAAATTGGAATTTAATAGCTGATACCAAGCAATGGACTAAGAACAATAAAGAAACTAGAACTAATACACAATAATTAAAAAACCAAAATGTTCAGCAACAAAATTTGAGCCATTTTATTAATTTTATGATAAAAGAGTACATAAAATGAGCTGAAGTTTTGGAACTTGGGCTTGCTATGCAATTTATGAAAACCCCATGTAGTACAACTATGATCTTGAGGAAATACTGGCCCAAACTGGTACTGTGCACTACCTAGAAAATTACTACTACTACTGCAGGAATGGAACTGAAGATTATGCCCTAAAGAATGCTCAGATAACCTTGAAATTGTAGCCATGAACCCCCTCCAAAACCCCAGAAATACCCAGAAATGGTTAGGCCCAACTCCAAGCCAAAACTGAGCCCACCAAGTGATGCAGACTCCCCGGCTAACTAACAATTATCCCTACTATAATAATGAGTATTTTAGGCCAAAATATTGCTGAAACATTCTATAAAATTAGCCGCAGACTCCTCTCAATAAACCCACAAAAACCGAGAAAGGTTTTGGGCTAAATCCAACGTGCCCTGATGACCCCAAGAAATGTGTATGGTTCTAACTAGATGGAAAAAATCCTTGTAGAAATAATTATGTTCTACAAGGCCAACCAATTACTCTAAAAATCTCCTCCAAGCCCTGCTAATCACTCCAAGCTTCTTTATTTCTCTTTAGCCCAAATTTCCCAAAATATCCCTGTCAAAATGTATGCGTAGTAGTTGTCCAAGAACACGTGAAATAGATATATTTGGCCCTAAAAAATTTATCACTCTCAGACCTGCAAATCACTAAAGAAAAGCTCACCCTCCTAATCAATAAATCTCTACAAATTCTTCAGCCAAAAGTCCATTATTTTCTAGATTCTCTTAGCCCCTTCGAATTTCCTTGTGAAACCTAAGAGAAGCATGCTCCAACTGGAAACACTATGCAGTGTCGCTCCTAGAGAGGCCCTAAGATGGACTCCTTCTTACTCCCCTAGGGTGACACTGGAAGTTCATTGAAGGTAGAGATGGAATTCCCACTCAGAAGCTCCTTCTCCTTAAAAACACGGTTGTCTTGGCTAAGAAGCTCAAGAGAACTAATGTTGAAATTGTAAAATGACTAAAGATCCCCAAAATGAGAATCTCCTTACTCTATTTATAATTTTTTGCCTCTCTCTCTCTTGGTGGCCCCCACTTTCCAGTAGTTCATCCCCTTTATTTTTCTCTCTCTTGCTCCACAAGTGTTCATTCCCTTTTTGTCTCTCTTGTGGCCTCCACCTACCAATGAGCTGTAGTATTGTCTTTTCACCCAAACTCCTCAAGCCGAAATCATATCTGAAACTTGAACTACAAAATTGTGCTATGCCTCGCTCCTCACCAATAAACTTTGTTCATCTCCTCAAATGAAAGATCAAAAATTGGGGATATATATATATATAATATTATATATATATATATATATATTATATATATATATATATATATATATAAACTAGATTAACTATTATTTAATTATAACATCACAGGCTATAAATATATATATATATATAATATATATATATATATATATATATATATATATATATATATATAATAATTTTATGGTTATGTTAAATGTTAAATAAACAAGTTATGTTTATGTATGTTAGATATATATATAACATAACTACAATTAGTTAACATAACATAATATAACATGGTTTTATAACTATCTAACATAACAATAACTTGTTATTTAACATTTAACATAACATAAAATTTATATATATATATATATAAGAAACATAACATAACATTAGTGTAATATGTACATTGTGCATAACTATAACATAATATAAGTATAGCTCTAACATTTAATATATTATAATTATTTGAAACATAACACACACACACACATATAGATATATATATCACTTAACATATAACTATATATAAGTTCATATTTCAACAATGTATTAGTTATAGATACGTTAAATCCATCATGAAAAGTGCATTTGGTCTAGTGAATAAAAAGACTCTTTTCTAATATGTACAATATTGTTTCATTATTTAGTGTGTTGTCATTGTTTTCATGTGCTTGCAACTAGTACATATCGTGTGTCAATGTCAAAGGTTAAGAACTTATAGTCTATTTTAGTACTTGCTTGACATGAAATTTTATTAGCTTTGTAAACATTTTTATTTCAATTTTTTACATATATATTTATATATTTATGCACTATGAATAAAATTCATTATTTAGAAATGATAAAAAGTGTGAAACTAGATTTGATCACTTCTTTTGATTGTGTTTACATGGAACTCAATGTACTTTGGTTGATAAATTAAAAAAAAAATGGGCTCTAAGGTTTAGGACTTCATTCTAGATTACTCTGTTTGAGTTTAGAACTCATTCTTTTGTCAAAATTTTTCTCTTGGTGTTATACGGGAATAGTGTCCACACATATGTTGTTATTCCCACTAAGATGGGTGGCTATCTTAGAAAGAAACAATCAAAGTCTACTATTGATTACTTTTATGAAAATAGATGAGAGGAGAACCAAGAGGGCCAACCTGAGTCTTTCGCTCGATTCCCTCTCCTTCTTGATAGAGTTTTGTCGCTCGTTCTTTGTCTGCTCAGCTTCAAAAGGACCTGTAGAATCACAACAACATACTACTATGCAAAAAAAGTGGGATCTAAATTCATAAATAATGCAGGATCAGATGTACATTAACCATATACAAGCATATATAAACAAGTACACCAGAATATGGAAGGAAAACAAGAATAACTTTATTCAGATAAAAAGTAGCAAGAGGATTACAACCATGAGCAGCTCTGACCCAGCATCATCCTCCAGCTAAGAAGCCCTTCTTCACCTCAAGCAAAGCAAAATCACCCAACACTGTGAATGTACACCAAAATACCAACAAAACTTCTCTATAAGTTACAAAATTCCAGCCTCTAGATCTCTGTGATGAGGGATCCATATATAGATGATTACATAGAGGTGAGTCATCTTTTGGGATCTTGATTAGTGTCCTCTCTCTGATAGTTCCTGCTTCCACTTAGACAATGAAGATCTCTTACTCATCCCTGGTCGAAAATGGAGTGGCAAGTGTCAGAGGGGAAGCTTCTGGAAGATTCCATGATCTTCCACCTCACATTTTTGTCCCTGCCATTTGTCCATTCCCGACCATCGCACCCTAAAGGAGGAAAACAGTATGCATCACACCCTGTACATTGGGAAGGTGTATGCATTGTACCCTCTGCATGGAGCCTTCAGTATGGTCCAGTTTTGACCATTTATGAGCAGTTTTCAGTGGAGAACTTCTGGGAGATGATGTAATCAGTTGACCTTGTTCCTTTAGGAAATGAAGTAACCCTTTTAGGGACTTAAGAGCCCTCAATTTATGGACATTTGTGATTGGGGTTGAAGTGCCCAAAAATGTCTATAA
Organism: Pinus taeda; assembly: GCA_000404065.3. Lineage (NCBI taxonomy): Eukaryota > Viridiplantae > Streptophyta > Pinopsida > Pinales > Pinaceae > Pinus > Pinus taeda. The sequence goes on along the minus strand of APFE030865676.1, from coordinate 9,923 downwards.
CAATTGTCCCCTAAAGCATGAGGTCGTTAATCGTTCTTGATGTCGGGTGAAATGCTTTACTATGAGGATCTGAATTTTTTTGAGTTGGGAGGCGACCTGTAATAAGATACAATACAATACATTATTTGACAACATTTTTTCATGTTCTAGCTGAGGCGGTCATTCCCATGCTCAGCTTTATAAACTCATTTTCGTGTACACAAGACAGATGATCGTCTGTGTGACAGACTGATGATATGGACATATCATCCTTTGCTTTGGATGATCATCTGATTGGCAATGATGTACACTGGATGTTTTCATATCCCTGAATATATCGCAGCCTGGATGGATGAAACTAGATCCGGGGTCTTCAAACTCGGCCAATCTTCACTTGGAGTACAAGTCGATCCATGTGAAAAATGTTTTGGAGTCGAACATGGAAAGACATTGCTTGATTACCAGCCAATGAT
>APFE030865666.1:174386-200031 GCA_000404065.3 Pinus taeda | reverse complement strand
TATCCATGTTCCGGGATCCTTGCCATCAAACTTCCTCATATTGATTTTTGGAACATGGTGGGTCTTCAATCCAACATTAGAGTCTATGAAATCATGATTAACATTTCTTTTATTCTCATCATCAGTTTCCTTTACTACCCTTTCACCATTAGAAACCATTTCTTGTAGCAACTTATTCAAATTTATCTTCAATTATTCCATCTTAGTGTCCATGCCATTCATCTTAGCATCCATGCCATCCATCTTAACTTGCATGCCATTCATATTAGCTTCCACACCATTCATCTTGGCTTCAGTTACCTTTTGTGAGAGTGAATTTCGTTGTACTTGGTCTTGTAATTTTGATATATCATGTTGCATTTCTTCCTCTTTTTCACGAGTCATGCTAGAGCTTTCAAGTTTCTTACTAGGTGGTTCCATTTTCTTTCTTCATGGCATCAATTAATGCTAATAATTCTTCACTATTCCCTTTGAATTCCTTCAAACTAATATTTCAAACCAATCTTATGCAAAATTTAAAAAAAAACAACAACAACAAAAAAACTACACACCTTTTTTTTCACTTTGTAAGAGCTTGATATTGAATCTATTGTATCTATGTAACTGTCGATCTAGAATATCTGAAATCATGTCTTGTAGTAGCCCTTTGAGTCCTCTTTCTAACCCCGCAATTCTGATCAAGATTTGATTCTCCAAGGAAGAGTTATGCCAAATCTCCCACAGTGACCTGATTATCGACTAGTTTTGTAAAACCAACTTGTACGAAGTGCCACGTGTCACTATTTTGGCCTTACTACCTGAAACTGATATACAGAAAAATAAAGGCCATCCTCTTTCTGAAACTTCTTACGAAATTCAATCTGATGCTCAAAATAAAAGTTATGATAATTTTCCCCAGGTCACTTGTCTGGAATGTAATTCGGGAATTTGCAAAAACCCTAACTTCCTCATATCATATCTTCAAAAATATAGCGATAAAAGTTTTGAAATTTGGATCTAAAGTTAAAAAATAATTCAGCTCAAATGGGTTTTGTTTTAGCTTCAGAAACGTCACAGAAGAAAAAAGTTATAGCGAAAATTCCACGATAACCTATTTGGAGCAGTGAAACCCTAGAATCCAATGCTCTGACACCAAATGTTAGGAAACCGGCTCACAAAAAGATAAAAAAGATATATCAACACCTTAGAATTCAGCCTCTTTGAGGGGCAACCTCCTTTCCATTACACAAATGGACAATTCTTGAATGATACAAATGAGTAAACCTCCCTTTTGTATATAGGAGCCTAAGGGGTCACAATATAATCAAGCCGACCTAACAGCAATAACATAAGGGCACAACAATAACAATAGTGGGTTTCTATGGGGCACACTAATAACAATATGAGGAAAATAGGGGCACAATAATAATAATAAGGGATACAATGACAATAGTAATGGGGGAATCACTAGTATTGTAGGGACCTAACAAAAAATCTTTGAATTTGTTCTTCATCCTCAAAAACCTGCCAATATTTTATATTACCAGGAATGGAAGGTTTGCTTCTAATTTCAAATTCATATATCAATTTTGGATTTAATGGTGGCTTAAAAGTGTTATCTTCCACTTCCGGTGAGTCAGCTAATATGTCCCTTCCCTTGGTAGGAACCAAATATTAAAATCATAAAAGAAATTATCTACTAAATCCCACACTTCATTTCCACAGGCTCTAAGCCTCAGATGTTTATTTTGGCATTGTTTCTTGATTTGTTTTACAATTAATTGAGAGTCTCCAAAAACAAAAATAAATTTTATTCATGTATTTTTAGTAGCTTGTAAACCAAGAACCAGAGCCTCATATTTAGTTATATTATTTGTGGATTCAAATTCTAATTTGTAAGAAAAAGGAATAATTTGATCTTTAGGGGAAAGCAGAAGAACCCTGGCTCCATTCCCTTCCTTTGAGTATGCTTCATAAAAATACAACTTCCAAACTCCATTGACTATTGCTTCCTTTCTTTGAATTGCTGAAGGAACCTACACTCTTGTATCTTCAACAATTTCTGGAGATTATTGCAACATACTGTAAATAGGAGAATTACTTGAACCATCCTTGGTGATAGTATCCACAAATACGGTATCCCGATACAATCTCCTCCCTTCTCCACCAAAGACTGGAATGATTTCATATGTAAAATCCAATTTTAGCACTCCTCCCAACTTGGCTCCCCAAGGCCTAGAAAGTATCATTCAAAATCGAGCTAGAATATTTGCAACAACAACATCCATTACAATGCTTCTGGCTGGAATCTGAGCCAATGACACTACAAGGTCTTTAATAAGTCCCACACACTTAACCTTTTTTTAATCAAAGGAATACAAATCCTTGTAAGGTATTGTAGTCTGCAAATTAACCCTCTTCATAACTCAAAGAGGCATTAAATTATGAGAAGCCCCTAAATCCAACATACAATTGTGAAGAATAAAAGTATGCATCAGAAGAGAAATATAAAAAGGAGGAGTGGAAGAGTCATATTCCTCCACATGAGGGCCAAACATCACCACTAGCCTTTCTTCTTGTAGATAAATTGTATCATCCGCATGATTATTCTGAGATAAATTTATAAAAACTGAAATCTATTTTTTGTAATCAGGTTTCTTCACTAATTCAGTTAATGGAATAATAATTTTAATTTTCTCCAATTTTTTCTGCAAGTTGAAAGAATGAACCTCCTTTATAAATTTTGATTGTTCTTCTTCAGTTGGCTTCTCTTTTGGCACATTTTGTAGACTGATAACAGGTTGTTAAGACTATTTCTACAGCATCCATGTGTCTTGTGGCTTCTTGAAATCTCCCCTTTGTGAATTGGGACTGTTGGGACTGTTTTTAATGGGTGATTTTCTTTCTCATATCTTTTTGGTGTTGGTTGTTGAGATGACCGATTTAATTGGTCCTCCACATGATCTTGAGTTCTTGATCTTTTCCTCGGCCTCAAATCATATTTTTTGTGTAATTTTTCCTGCATTAATCTGTGAAACTTTTTCAATATTCTTCAGTCTCTTCGTCATCCAGGGAAATTTGAGGTTCCCAACTTGAATCCTCATTACTCATTATTTCTTCTTCCTCTTCAGACAAAGTAGAGTATTGGTTTTCCTACAATCTAAGAGTCTCCTCCACTGTTTCTTTTGGTTCATCTTCAATGTATAAGGGTGGTTGAACCTGATCTTGGTCCCTCCTATCCCTCTGCATAATTTTGTAGTGGTTGTCTCCTACACTGAGGATTGAAATTTGTATTATGTGTTTGTTGAATCTGACTTGGAGGATTCTTACTTTCCAGCTTCAATTTTATCAACTTATTAGACAAATCTTTGGGCATTTCATCTAAGTTTTGCTCATAAAAACCCTTTGGTTGATTAGCAGGCCTACCTTCCTCCTTTCCTTTATTCTTATCACCAGCTTGGTATTTTTGTTCAATTTTCCCTGCAACACATAATTTGGCTTCAATCTCCAATGCATCAGTCTAAATTTGATCTAGAGTAGGGGACCACCTTTCTCTCAAAGTAAAGCCAAAATCTGCTTCAATTTCTCCTACAAACACCATCTTTCCATCAGCAAGTGGTGGTTTTATCTCTACAAGAAGACTCTTATATAGCTTATTGAATCTCTTGATAAATTTAGCCACCTCTTCATTTGGTTTCCTCTTAATTTCATTGAATTTAGTCAGGAAATAACCATGGCCTTTATATTCAGTCCATCTTTGTATAAATGTATTTTCTAATTCTTCGCAAGTGTTAATTGAACTAGAAGGGATGGTTTTAAACCATTTCCTTGCTTCTACATCCAATGACTATACAATAAGCCTCATTACCACATCCAAATATTCAAAATTCAAACTTTCTACAAAAGCACAGAAGGTTACCACATTTTTTGTGTTGTTACTTCATCTTCCCCTATAAAACTCAGTAACAACTTCAAATAGTCCTGAGGCACGAAATTCAGAGGTCGAGGAAGATTCAAAGGAGCATATTTGTTTAAAAGAAATCCTGGAATCACCATATCTTTATTTTGAGAGGGAATAGAAGAAATTCTTGCCTGAAATACAAAAGAGTGAGGTGGAATCACAGATATAGGAATTGGCTAAGAAATAAAAAAGACAATGTGATATGAAACTGACAAACCAACTATTTTAATTTCTTCAACTTATGAGAAGGAAAAAGAGACAGACTCAAATGAATTTTCTTCAAGAGTGGGTTTTGAAAAGATGCTTTAGGAATGGGACAAACTTTCTTGAGAAAAATCCAAGTTTCTTACAACTTCTTCTAAATGATGAACCTCAGGGTATTGTGAGATATAACTTGTACTAGGAGATGATATGCTAGGACTTGAAGTTACTTGACATTTTTCTCTCCAAACCCTTCGAGAAATTAAATTTTTAGGATTAGAAAGAACAAGAGCCTTTTGCTATAACGTATTAGAACTCATGTGAGACCTTCTAGGAGCCAGGACTGTTATTCTTGGTGAGAAAACTCAGCCTACACACTTTCTTTTCCCACCAAACAAAGAAATGATATATGAAATAAAACCCAGGGAAAAATGACTCCATTCTCCATTCCCTGGTAACAACGCCAAAAAATGTTGTACCTTAGGAGACAACCCCTAGCTGAGTAGAGGTTAGTGCCCAAGATATTTATTCAAAATGATAAAAAACTTTATTTTTTGTCCCATTGTGAAACCACAGAAGTATTCTTTTTAGAGGTAATAATTATGAAATCTTCTTGGACTAAAAAAACCTTTCAAAGTGGCCTCTCTAATAATGAATGTGATTTAAGTTGTAGTAAAGGGGCGAAAAAGATGTTTGAATTTTTTGAACAACAAGCTACTTGTAGCAGAATCTCTTGCTTTAAACTTTAGCAGAAATATGGAAGACGAATGAATGGATATATAGAAAATAGGAGCGCATATTAAGGTTATTTAACTTTAACTTACAAATACTATGAATTTAGTGAAACTGTATCATTAAAGACCAGTTGCTTCATTACTTTTTCCCATAGAAGAAAAACATTAAATGATTACACAAAGATATGATAACACATATCACATTTACAATATGTTTGGAATCGCTTTGAAAAAATTTTATTCAAATCTCCAAGAAGACTAGAAACATTACACAGAAAAGTATTTTTGCCTTCTGAAGTCAAAAACTTGGAACCTTTCCTGGTTCTCCAAAATTTCTTTTTGTATGATGATTACAATGATGACAGTTATGGAACTGTCAACTGTCAAAACTACTAACTACTTGAATTACGTTAGTCTATTTGGTCCTTCAAAGGACTTCATCTATGATAAATTAAAAACAAAATTATATCACTATTACATATACATTTCTGAAAACTTATGATGAAACAACATGTGGCTTTTCTTCATTGAGTGATTTGTGATTCTTGTGCAGGGTCATTTGTGGAGGGTCCAACTTTTGTTGTTGTTGTTGTAGGGGACATCCACTCTCTTCATTTCTTCCATGTTGTCACATATAAGCTCTCACTCTTTACAAACCTTGTGTGAGCCATTCTAAAAATAATAATTCGACTATAAGTTCACTTCTCAGTAAAAATAGTTCTAATTAACCATAACAACTGAAAATCCTTGTGAAGATAATTTACAATTATTGCTCCTTTCAAAACTGCGGATTTTTCATGAGAGGTGCCAATCTTGCTTTTAGCTTCTACTAGAAAAGTTTCATAAGTATCCCAGGGGTGAAAATTTCCCTGTTGATCCCAACATGAAGGCAATTATGTCCTGGTTCTTTTATCAAAGTTGGTGCTGAATTTCAAAATATATTCTTTAATTTCCCCCAACTTTGTCTCAAATGTCTTTCTATATAAATTCTTCAACACCATTTTATTAATTTCTAGCACCAATTATGTTTTGTCCTAAATTTGAATTTCTCTTAATTCCTGTGATGACTTGGAATTAAGAAAATCAATTATCTTCTTGGAAAATTGTGCACGTTGCTAGATCTTCTATTTACTGGTAGCAATGATGCTCTCCAAATCTCTGACAGTGGCTTTCTCCTCTGCAACAATTGACATAAATTCTCAAATTTTCTTTAGTATGAATAATATCGTTCCAAATAATTTCCTTGGCTTGAATGAGGGACATATTCTCCTTTACTTTCTCTTTCAGTTCTTTAATCTCATGAGAAGCAATTTGGTAGTTATTTTTTATATTTTGAGGCAATGTCTTTGGCCATGGCCAACTCCCTTTCTTTTATCTTCATAATTTGCTTTGTATAATCCAGGATTCTTTAGATTTTCTTCATCTCATCCTCTGATATCTTCAATTCAGTCATTACTTTGGTTAATTTCTTTATTAGGTCATCAGAATCTGGTTGTACTAACATAGTACACATGTGTGTATCTAACTTCTGCTGCAGGACAGAATTCATCTCTCTAAGGAAAAATATTGCATTATTCCTCTATAAAAGTTCACTTGTCAAAATATCTTTTTCTTTCTCTGCCTGAGCTACATTTGGGGCCATGACATGCTCCATAGAAGGTAATTTCAACTTTTCCCTTAACACCTGAATTTTAGTCTATGCCCCTTGCAAGATTTTTTGTACAGCAGTTTTGTCTTCCAGATTGACACCAATTTTTACAATCATCTTCTTCAATTCTTCATTTTTGGTGAATAATGCTCTGGTATTTTCCTTTTCCAATTTTAGTTGATTTACAACTTTTCCTAGCAAAGCTTCTACCTTACTAGTATCAAGGGATGTTTTGTTGAAATCACTATAAATGAATTCTCTAGTTTGCCTATGAAAATTGATATTTCAAGACAATGTAATTTCTATTACATCCACAATCAAGTTGATAGTCTTAAAACTTGTTGATGATGAAACTGTTAAAGCAGAAGGATGAGAAAAAGATAGCTTCAATTTATTTATTTCAATATCCATGGCAAACAACAATCTAGTGTGATATTCAGAAATAGATTGTGTTTCAAGTTGAGATTCAACACTTCCCTTTATCCTTTATTTCTTTGATTTGACTTTATAATAGTTTTAGAACATGGAATAGGACTTTGATAAGTTTCTTCAAGCACAGGGGATGAAGGTGTGCAAGTTATTTCTCCCAATTGCAACTGAAAACCGATTGCAGTTGAGGAGCTTCCAACGAGAGATTTAGGCTCTTTTTCTATTTCAGACAACCTATTTTTAGAACCTTTTTAGAGCTTTGATATTCTTCACCCTCCAAATCAATTACTTTTTCATTGCCTCTTTTTAGACCCTTCTCTGCAGGATGTGGAGTTTAAATCTCTATCCCTCCTTGTGCTCTTGCCTTACCACCATTTTCCAATTTTTCCACATATGGTCGAGATTCATGTATATAGGAGCCATATGAATTTTCCACTCTTCTTTTAGAAATGATATGGTGAGGATCATATGACCATTTCTCAACCTGTTGCAACTGCATGTCTCCAAGAATATTCTCCACTTCTTCCATGGCTTATCTATTGTTAACAATAAAAGGCCCAATAGTTTTTGGAAATTTGAATAAATGCCCCTTCTTTGTTGGTATAAAGTGAACTTGATCAACATTTAAACTCTATCTGATGAATTCTAAAGAAAATAATCTCATAGGTACAAATTTTGGAAGTCTATAAGGGGAAACCTCTGCTCCATACAGTCTAATATCAACATAATCTTCAAATTGGAACCAATCACCCACGTTGACATCTTTACTAAGTTGCAGAAGAGATTGTGATTTTAGCAAAATACAAGGTGGAGGAAAGATATTTATGATCAAATAGGCAATTGACATAAAATAAGAGGTGAAATATGTAAATCCTTCATAACTAAAATGAATTCTCAGGGTATCTGTCCAATTCACTATTGATTGCCTCTTTTTATGTACATCGATTATATTTAGACCCAAATGCATGAAACTTTCAACATGAGTGTACAGGAAAAGATAAGTTACTAATAATGAGAATCTGAAACATCCAGTAAGAGCTAGGTCTGACAACTGAGAATTGACCTGTTTTTCCCAATAAGCTAGTATATAAAGCACAGTTCCAGGTTGCATAATTAAATTGAACATCCCCAAATTAGCTCGGTCAATTACAGTTGTATCTTCCCTTCCCAAAACCTTGGAAATTATCTGAAAAATTGGCCTCACATCTTCAACAAAAGTTTCAAGAGAAAACTGAGTGGGCTCCAAAGGAAATTATTGTCCTCTATGCATTAAAAAGAAGGTCATATGGGAATAGTTCTTCCGAGACAAATTTTGAAATGCTGACAACAAGGTTTCCTTTGAAAATGGGGTGTAAAGGTTTGAAGGTGGAAAAACTAATGCTTTTTGGATTAAAAGAATAGATATATAAAAGATATTTTCACCTAAAGCATTCATTACAAAACACTTCAGAGGGTAAAAGGAAGAGACCAACCAGTAAATGAACTCAGGGAAGACATAAGTTTGGGGAATTATAGCAAGAAAAGGACCAGACTTTACAAATGTAGCATACACATAAGACTCCTTTTGGTTGACTAGATGTGTTTACAAAGTTCCTTTAAATTCAGTGAGCAAATAGGACCAAAAACATCCCTCTCAGTGTCCATGAGAGGAATGTGGGCCGAAGAACCTGACAAAACCACTTTCTTAGACATTTTCAATATTTTAACAGTTAGATATGATGTATAAATACCTAGTTAATAACGGATAGCATTAAAGAATTCTAATTTAAGTGGGACAACAACTACAATGTGTTACGGACACTAGGATTTGAAAATACAATGTGAAAAATGAAACTGAAACGGAGTTTATGGAGAAAACAAAAAAATGGGAGGGAAAACGGGATTAAATTCTGAAGTGACGTGTATGGGGTGGATGGCATGGCAGAAATGACATGATGATGTGATGGGGTGACATAGCGATGACGTGGTGAACTATCATGTCGGGTCACAGTCACTAGTCGCATGGTTACGGGGGCACCTACCATGACGGGGGAAGCCCACTGGTACTGACCCCGCAATCAATCTGAACCATTGATTGTTGGTCAACCCCTTTGTTTTTGGCTAATTTACGGAGGCACCCGAGGACATAAAAATAATATTGTTTGTGATTTCAGGTTGGAGTCATCGCAGGGTCCTGACACATTAATTAATTTCGCCCAATGAACTAGCCTGCCTTTTAAAATTTTGGATTTTTTAAACTTCGACAAGGCCCCACCCAAATGATTTGTACTTATGTTGCATCATGCTCAATTTCAATATTAATCCACCCTTTATTTTTGAAAGACATAACACTGTTTTTATTTTGATTTTATTTTTTTGCAATATATCATTTTTTTGTTTCTTTTTCACAATTAAAAACATAATGAAAAACAAGCTACAACACTGGGAAAATTAGTAATAAAATACATTGATACCACATCCCACTTCCACTCGGGCATGGGTATGGGTTGTAGCAAGCCTGTTGAATGCTTGTGCCCAACCTTAGCTCTCTACCACTCTAAACACCCTACTATTTAATTTTTCATATCCTTATCTAATCTAGGCTAAACATATCTCCTTTTTACCATTGTAATGGTTTTCGAATAATCCAAATGTCCTACAAAGGGCACCCATGCGTCTCCTTCAAAATAAAATATTTCACCTCTTGCACATTTGGCACACATATACGACTTTTATAGAGAAGAATTCCATCTTCTCCAAGCTCATAATCTAGATATTTTGGTTGATTTTCCTCCCTATGCAAACTATTATTGATAACCAAATATTGTTCATCTAAGTTCCCAAGTACCAAGACTCTGGTCATTATATCTATCTTACACAAACTTATTGCATAAACATGAATCATGTGCACGTCCCGATTGAGAGCATCGACCACCTTATTCTTGTTTCTCTTAATATGTTTAATCTTTAATTCATACTCAACTAATAACTTCAGACATCGGATTTGTGGAGCATTCATATTTGATTGTTCAAACAAATGTCACGAAACATAGTGATCAGTCCGCAATTCAAATCTATGGTCCATGAGATAATGTCTCCCCATATGAAGAGAATGAATTATATCACCAATTACAATTAATGTGAAACATAATTCTTTTCATGTTCCTTCAACTCGCTAGACTCATAACACAACACATGCCTATTTTTCATAAACACCCCTCCTAGACCTTCTCTAGTTGCATCAATGCATATAAGGAAATCCTCATTTTGGTTTGCAATCTTCAATACTGAAGCACTTGTTAACAAAGCATTTATGCATTGAAAGGATTCCTCACACTCAGAAGTCCATTCAAACTTGACATTCTTCTTCTGTAATGAGGTGATAGGGTAAGAAATCCTGGAAAATCCCCCAATGAACCTCATCTAATAACCAACTAGGCCCATAAAAGAAATTGCTTCTATAACATTTTTCGGTGATGGCTATTCCTTGATGTCCTTAATATTTTTTGGGTCCACAACTATCCCATTCTCCAAAATAATATGGGCCAAATAATGGGTCTAATTCTAATAAAAATAACATTTACTAATATTATCATATAGCTGGTGTTCCCTGAGCACCTACAAAACCAAAATCAAATGTTGTTCTTTCTCCTCCTATAATTTAGAAACCAACATATCATCCAAAATAATAATGACAAACTTATCTAGATATTCTCTGAAGGCACCATTCATTAAGCACATAAAAACACTTGGTGCATTGGATAATCCAAAAGGCACTACCATGAACTCATAATGTCCATAACGAGTTTGGAAAGTTGTGTTACTAATATCTTCTTATTTAATTTACAGTTGATGATATCCCAACCTTAAATCAATCTCAGAAAATACCTTAGCTCCCTGAATCTAATCGAACATATAATTTATCCTTAACAATAAATATTTATTCTCAATAGTCATTTTATTCAACTGCCAAAAATCCACACATAACCACAATGTTCTATCCTTTTCCTTGACAAACTAGATTGGAGCACCCCAAGGAAAATTTTAAGGATGGAAAATTTTCTTGAAGTTTAAAAGCATTGGCGAATCTCACTAATCCCTAATATGAAAACTATAAAATGTTTATTAATATATTTGTAAAATTATTCAAATTTATAATGATTTTATATATAGTCTCTATATAATGTTGGCGATTTTTAAGGTAAAATAATTTTATATTCTGAAATTTGGGTGAATCATCTTTTTTAAAAATTGGAAATGGTGAATCTTTTTTGTGGAAACATCATGGAAAATTAGCACAATGGGCGAATATTAGCCCCTAAAATTTTCCATGGAGCACCCCATATTAGCAAATATATTTTGTCATTATTGGCTTTAAAACTGAGAACCTCCATCTTAATGTTTCTCATGGTGTCTTTCTGGTCTTTTTTTTTCCTTCTCAACTTGTGACCATTTCACTCAATTATGGCATCCCCCACACTGATATCTACTGCCCTGACCTTCTCTTATGGGTTCTTAACACTTGGCATACCCTATGTCCCTTCAATTCTCATGATACATTTTGCCTTTCATACCTATGCACTTTTTAAAAAAAAATCTTTCCCCAAATTGAGATTTCGTGACCACCAGCGTGTTTAGCTCACGAGTACCTTTTTGTAGCCTACTCACTTGTGAGATTTTGACACTTAAGAAGAAAGTTATGCTCTCTGGAAGTTGCAGCTAAACTCAAATTATTTTTCTCAAAAAACATTTATCTTTCTCCTTGATTTCTAGAAATTTCCTACCTCCTAATACAGTTTATAACTTCTAGTTGTGTTGTGCTCGAAATTAAATTTCTTTTGACTATTCACATGCCAAATTTTGACTCTTGGGTGAAAATATATGCCCCTAACATTTTTACCTCTCTCGTTCCTTGTTCTCGATGTTACAGAGTTTAAAATCCCAATTAAATTTCAAAATTGAACTTAATCTTTAACAATTATGCCCGCTTCGCTCTCATTGGGAAATAACTTGTTCCTTCTTGAACTTGGGCAACATGCATTGGCTAGTTCCATGCCCATCACATGGGCCTTTCCATGAATCAAAACCTTAGCACATGATGAACCCACCCCTTCTTGACTTCCATGTGGCACACTTGCAACTACATCCCTGGGGGTCCACCACATACTCTCAATGCAAAAAATGAGAATAATTATTATAAATAATCCATAAGTGTGGGGTCCTCCCTGCACCCACACACCCAAAAATATTATATATATCTATATATATATAAATAATATGCAATATATACACCATTGGTCAATCAATTACCCTCAATCAATGGAGGTATCCAACGACGAGTGTTAATAGTGGGGCCCGTGGGGGGTCTGCTAGCGAGGTTCCACCTCTCAGTTCCAACCCTCCATCCAAAGGCTTGTGCTCGTCAGATCCATCAAATGACTTAAAAAAATAGTGGGGGGGTACCCTCATGATGCCAACTAGAGAATGGGGGTTCGTTAACAAGGTTCCACCCCTCCTCGAAACCCTCCCACCTTTGCTCCTCTTTCCATCTCAAAGTAATGTTCCACTTCTGATGAAAACCATGTAGTTTATTGATACAAAACCTCCATCATTTAATGTTCCACTTTGTGGCACACCACCATAACTCCTCTCCTCGGTTTTGTGTCTCACCACTCTATGTCCTAGGCACTAATTTTCCAGCCTTCATGGCTCAACTACTCAGCATGGTTCTTGCTTCCTTCATGGCCTATGGCCCACCCCACGCCCTATCACCATGACTAGTGGTTCTGTATTGGGTTCTTTTCAGAATTACGTGGAAACCCTCCAACGTGGAACCAATCTTTGGCCCATGAATGAGTTTGGCCCCAAGTGACTTTACAAAACTAGATAATGCACTCGACGAGGTAGACAAGGCTTCACCCTAGAAATCTTCCCCCAATTCAAAAAATGTACATTATATATGTGCATATACTTTTTTATTTATAAATTATGTGTGTGTGTGTGTACGCGTGTGCGCGCGTGTGTGTGTGCGTGCATATATATATTTGAAATAACGCAAATAGAGCCTAATACACAAGAATGGTGTCATGCGCACAAATTTTAGCATTCTGAGAAAACTTACTAATTCTTCCTCATTTTTTATTTTTATTTTTCGTTTGCATGGATTTGGTCCTTCAAAGCACCTCATGGCTCCCAAGCCGTTTTCGAGGGTAAATTTTAATCAATCCTACCATTGTCACCTTAGTCAAAAAGTTGGTGGGAAACCTACAAATTTATTATTTTTCCCTAGAATCTGGTGCAATCAGGTACAATGTTGAAAACTAAGTTCTAATACCACCTTGTAACATCCCCAACCCCCTATTGGGAAACACTGCCACCACCACACTGCATAATTTAACTGAGGAAGCAAGAAAACCTTAACCTTGCTACGATTTTTTATGCACCTGACAATACTTGGTTAGCATGAATGCAATGCAAAATTCCCAGAATGTAATATTTAACTCATATAAATAATTAATACATGAATTCACAATAGAATACAAAGATAATTACAAACATTTTACCATATAACCCTAAAACTAATGTTTCAAACATTAATTCATAAATCAACACAACATTTTTTTTTGTCTGTCAAGTTGTCTGTGATCCTCTAAGCTTGACCTATGGCTTGAGGAGTTGTGACTCGAGGGCATCTAAACCATCAAAGTCACTCAAGGATCGCACCCGGCATCGGTCACACCAGCTCTTAGCTGACTGGATTTCTTAGCATGTCTCCTCCCCCTAGCACATGGCACAACCACCCCATGTGAGGTTTGATCTTGGGTCGCCTTACTGATGAGGCTCGTCCTCAACCGGTTGTGCTAGTGGGACTTGACATAAATCAACATAACATTAAACATGAACACTTATCTAAATAAAATGAGAAACTAGCTCCAAGCTCTCCATGTTCCACCCATCCATAGACCATCTGGTTCATCAATCTCATCAACAAGTCACCCTTGAGTTAGGTTTGCAACTACATAAGCAACAATTTACACCAGAAAAACATCAATATAGCTTCGGCCAAGTTACCAACCCAAAAGTTATGGTTCCAACCACATAATCACACTTCCCCCAAAACCTGCACCTAAGTGGTCCACGCCTTCTTTGCACCCTGCCAATTCCTCAGTGGTGCCCAACTTCCACGGTGACTTATGACCATCTAGGATTAGTTTCAACTATGGGATTCTAGGATCTCATACTACTTCTAGGTCTTCTAGGCACCTTCTCAAGCCATAACCACCTCGTCTCTCAGTCAGTTCTAGAACCCAAGTACAGGGCTCACCAATCGGTCACCAGAACAAAAAAAACCACCGACTAGTTCTAGAACCTAAGCACAGGGCTCACCGGCTAGTTTCTAAGAACCAAGTTCACAAGAAATCTAGTTAGTTACATAATCCAAGCACATGACTCACCAACTAAAAATCCCTATTCGGTTTCATAACCCAGACATAGGGTTCACCAATTGTTTCATAGCCAAGAATTATTATTCATATCTAGGCCATCCCTGCATGAATGAATCCATGCCCTTACAATAAAAATACCATTATTTAAATATGCATTTATTTTCTCTACTATGTGGCACCCCTTCAAGTCATGTGGGCCCAAGGTTCCATTTTTCCGAACACTAAACACATCAACCCATTGCCTTTGCCACTATAGAGTTGCCCTGGGCCCCATACTCTTTTCCGTGGAGTGAGCTCCGTAACCAACTTATTTTATTACTATAAAAATATGTACAAAAATTACTTGATATTTACAATCTTTTCCCTCGACCAACTAGCCAAAATAACATATATGCATCTGGTGAAACTAGCCACAAAATTTATATACACATATACATAAGCACACTCCAACTCACTAGCCTAATAGACAGATACATATTGTTCACCAACCGAAACATCATTGTACATATTTTTACATCATCATAAACAGGTAGGGGTGTTATACAAAGTGCACAAACTTCATCATAAGTTAATTGGGAAATTTCCCTAGTCCCTGTAAGGTTTAAGATATCTATGCAATCATCCCTGATTCCCCAAAGGAGAACGATGTGAAAGGTTTCAAGATCTAATATGTTTTTCTTCTTTATTTACAAACTATAGTGAAACCTCTCAACATAATCTTCTAGGATTTCCTCATTTTTTTATGTCATTTTAAAGATTTATTCTCTGATATCCCTTAATTTACAATTGACTTTCTATTTTCGCATTTTTTCCCAAGCCTTGATGGAATTTCAGCCAAGCCCCATGAACCAATAGAGTGTTTCTTCCTTCAAGGTGGTAGGAAATAGATTTTATTTTTTGGGCATTAGAGGAGTAAACATAGCTTCAACATAGGACATCAAATTCAAAGATGAATTTCTTGGTTATCCTCACCCCAACCTCTGTAATAGGGAGGGTCTAGACTAGGAGAGTTTGTGATACTTTTATTTGTGGATTTTCACCTAGGAAGGTCTCTTATATTATTGTATGTTTTTTGCTAAATTTTAGGTTTGGTTTTAGGTGGTGTTTCAAGTTTACCTCTTCTCTTTGCTATGGTTTCCATAGTTTTAGTGTTGGAATTGGTTCATTTTGTGCCATGAGGAGGGACATGAGTGTTTTGTATCCCCTCAAGTCATTCATCCTCAAATAACATAAAGTCTATCATTCTAAATAAAATAACCATATCGCTGCCCTAGGTGTCTTGTCCTTTATTCTAGTTTAAAACAAGTAACCTGGGTACATTTTAGTATGTCGTCGACACAACGCAAAAAATGTCAGGCCTAGGTTATAGGTTATCCTAAGCTTATGGGTACTTTTCCATTTACTTTAGTGAGGCACTCACAGTTCCTATGCAATATAGAATTATCTCATATTCATTATTAGAGTGACATTAGCTCCAGTTTAGTGTTCCCTATTATGAACAATCGAGATTAAATAAGGTCAACTGTAGGATTTGGAAGTAAATCAGGTCCTAAGTTTTAAAATAATATGGTGGCTCTCCTTGGATTATATCATATAATAAGAAGAATTACATGTGGAAATCTAGCTCTAAAACTCTGAAACTAGGCTCACCTCTTCTGTGAAAGAAATAAATAACACTACATTACAATCTTGATACTACCACTGCAATTTCAAATCAAACTAAAAGAAACACATTATAGAAATTTGTCATGTAACAGGAATCAAAAAATTATAATAATAATTCATAACACTCATCCATATGTTAACAAATAGTAATTTTCTAACATTTACAGTCAACACATCAACAAAAGAGAACAGAAATTAGACAATACATAAAGATACATATACATCTAGTATCATAGCTCTTTGGAGTGGGTCGTGTTCAAGGCTTTTGCCACCTCAAACTTGGTTTAAGCTAATAACAATTTTAGACTCATATGAAAGCACAAAACCAATTTAGGGTTTAGGGTTTAGGGCACCAACCTATTGATGCAAAATTTATAGGTGTAAACTTGTGATAAACTTTGTAAGCACCAACCTACAAGAGACACCTATCGCAATATTTTTAGGCACCAACCTACAAGAGACAACGATCCCCTCTGCTACAATATTTGTGGGTACCAACCTATAGGAGAAACCAATCCCATCTACTATAAGATTTGTAGGCAACAACCTACAAGAGACACCAATCCCTTCTACTACAAGTGTTTGTAGAGACCAACCTACTAGAGACACCAATCCTCTCTATAATATGCTCTTTAATATATTATGTAATGGTCCACTTTGCTTTTCTGAATTATGCTTTGTTCTATGTCTCTGTACTTTAAATTATGCAATCAATTATCACATCGTTGTTTTTCACTAGGCACAGTCATCAACCAAAATTTTCAAGCATTAGTTCGCATAACACCAAGCACATGCACTTAACATTAACCATCATTTTCTATTGTTTCCAGTTCATAATTACCAACATCCTAGTGTTATATATAGACTTCACATCTGGCCCAACACTATAGCCAAGTGCTTACTGGACTTTGGGACACTAGAGATTTCAATAAACAATTCCTTTGTTTCAATCCTAGTGCAATAGATAACACTCAATGAAAATTTTCTTGTTACTAAGTGTCGGGGAGTAAAAAACTCGTGGGATAGGATTTTTATCATAATATCAAAGAAAATTGTCGAAATTACTAATACTAAAATGCTCACAAAACCACTACTTTTGGGGCTTTGATGAGGACGAATATTTCTATCAGGTGTCTATCACTTTTCTATCATTTTATGACTCAAATCACTAAAATATCGTGATATTAGAAGTTTGATGAACACTACACTTCTTAATCTCCCAGTGTGCAACTATTTAGTGTTACATACTTTCACTTTTGGGAATTTTTCTTGTCAATTGTTATGATTACAAGTGCTAGGGTCAAACCTCAATATTACCATCTAATACTAGGATATCATGGAAAACTCTAAAAAATCATTAACACTAAAATACCCTGTGAAAATAGGTTTGTTTGGACCCAAATGATGACAGATGTTTCTGTCAAATATTGGGAAAAAACCTATTAATTGATAGGAGAATCCTTTTGCACAAAAAAATATTGATATGGCTTTATCTTGGTGGATATACTTCAATTTATGAATCATGTTCACATCAACAACCCCATTAGGTAACTATATTGTCATATCGAAGCACCAGAGAATTATAAGATTTGTGTTTTAACAAAACATCCATATGGTGATATGTCGAGGGTCCTTAAGCCCTCGAATGTTATTACCTAGATCTGTGACTAAGCACTATTACTAAGGCCTTACCAGATATCAAGAAACTTGAGAACTATTAAACTACACCTTTTATAAAAGCCCTATATGTGATATGTCGAGGACTTAAGCAGTAGGTGTTACAACTATGCACCACACGACCAAGGGTTGTGACAGGGCAATTACCATGTATTTGGATATGAGAGAACTATGAACATGTGCTTTAAAAAAATGTCCCAGTAGCGTGCTAAAGTGCCTTAAGCTCTCAAGGCTATAACTAAGCACCCTATGACCAAGATCTATGATCGGGGGCTTCTAAGTATTAGAATATTGGTGAAACTACAAAAAGTGTGCTTTAGTTAAAGTCATAGTATGTCGACATGTCAAGGACCTTAATACCTTAGGTGTTACACCTAAGCACCTTCATAGCCAAGGGTTGTGAACAATAGCTAAGAGATTTTTCGATATTGGAGAAATTTCATATTATACCTTATATAAAAATCTTAATATGCCAAGGTTTTGGTAGATGGATCATTAATTGCAAGAAATTTTTTTGTCAACAATCTCTTGTTAAATAAAAAAGCAACTCGATTTTTTTTTAGTTTTCTAGGTATTTCATATTATAAGGAAATTTGAGGTTTTTCATATTTTCAATAAAAGATTTAGACCCTAGACCTCTTCTCGCACTTCAAGCTTATTTTCATTGCTCAAACTTCCTCATCATACTCTACTCACTTGATTTTTCTCCTCACCTCATATCAAATTGCTTCTTATTATTGCAATCCTCTAATGTGTTCACTAATTATATTATTTATACATATTTTGGTCCAAATTTTTTGTTAGGCCGACTTAACATCCACTCCCCTTGACTTGGTTGGGTCTCCCCCTAACACGTTATCCACATTAGGGTCTCCCCCTAATTTTGACATCAATGGAAACATTAAAACATAAAACTAAGCCCCAAAACCATGAATATGGAACAAGATCCATAACACACATGCTTCCATAACAATTAGGAAATGGAGTTGGATTCTCACCAGTCACCAAAATTATCACTAAACTAGTAGATGATTGCCATAAATAGGGTAACAATTTCCATAGGATCCATAACAAAATTGTTCAAAGATCTCTCCAACTCATCAATGCTTAAACCTTTAGCAAAATGAACCTATACTCGACGATTATTTAGTGTTAAGCAATCTAAGGAGATATCATACAATAATAATCCCTTTTCAAAAAATTATAAAGAGAAATGAATAAACTATAATTTTACCAAGATTCATGAGCCAAAATTACAAATAGTTAAGGTTGAAAAAAGGGTAGATAAGGATGGAAAAGCGGTTTTATAGGTTCAAATTATATCATGTTGTAATTGCATATTTACGCTAACTATATGTTGAAACATCTATATCATATGCTCTAGCAGGTCTCTAAAAAGTTATCAAAACTCATTCCAAGGTATTTAGAGAGATTCCTAAGGGATTTCCTCCTACTCAAGATCATGACATGCTATTCATTTGCAACCTAGAAGTGTACAACCTAACATTATGGCTTAAAGGTATCCATATGCACAAAAGAGAGAGACTGAGTGTACAATTCAAGAAATTTTAGAGGCTAGAATCATTCAACTTAACCAAATTGATTTCTCTTCACTAATGGTGATGGTTACAAAAAAAAGGATGGTTCATGGCATATATTTCCATATTATAGACAAACCAACAAAATGACCATAAAAAATAAGATTCCTATTGTTGTCATTTAATAATTATTAGAAGCATTGCATGGAGTAGTTTTATTTAATGAGTTGGAACTCAATTTGGGATATCACCAACCTAGATTCATTTTAGCTCCGAATCTACCAGCGCCAAGAGGGATCAAATCTCTTGAGATGTAAATATCTTTAGAATGAAAATACATTTGATCCCTCTCGGCGCCTTGTAGATCCAAAGTTAAGATGGATATAATCTTCATGAAATTTGTCTCAGTATAAACATCTTTTAGAATGAAAAGACATTTGATCCCTCTTGGTGCCTCGTATATCCACATTTAAGGTGGATATAATCTTCATGAAATTTGTCTCAGTATAATATAGTCTTCCCTTACTGAGACAAATTTCATGAAGACTAGATCCATCTTAACTCCAGATCTACGAGGCACCGAGAGGGATTGAATATCTTTTCATTCTGAAAGAGGTTTACATCTCAAGATATTTTATCCCTCTTGGGGTTTGGTAGATCTAGAGTTAAGATGGATGTAGGTTGGTTTTATTGATAATTATCATTATTAATTTCATTATTTTATTATTTTATTTTATTTGTAATTTTAATTTTATTTTGTTTTCATCGAGTCAAAATGTTTACAAGACATTACAACATCTCTACATATTGGATACTAGTTTGGAGAGCACCTCTCCAGGAAATTACTTTTAACCTTCTATTATTTTTTAATTGAGCCCACATGTAAATGTTTACAAACATTTACGCCACTACAACAACTCCCCTATACCTTTTTGCTTTTAGATTTAACAAAAAGATGGTATCAAATAAAATTAAAATAAAACATGTATATAATATTTTGATTTTGAAATGAGTGATGGTTTTTTAGCTAGTGGTATTGATAATTCATGGTCCTCGCCTACTTACAAGTTAATAATATTATGTAAAATAGGGGTGAATATCCATGGTTAAGAATATTGTTATATTGCAAGTTTATTGTAAATATTAACTTTTAGTTTTAAAAATGTTATAAAATTAAATTAAAATAAAATATTTTGATTTTGAAATGAGTTATGGTTTTTGGGTATATAATATTGAGAAAACCCAACGAATCTTATTCTAGGAGAAATTGTTCCTCAAAAAGGTTTACAATTTCAAATTTGTCATGAAATCTATGCCAAAAATCCCAAGTCCAAACTTCAGTCAAATTCGTCCTCTATCTGCTCCCACATGTGATTTCTATAGAAGAGAGATGATGATGATCGAGTGATCAAATGAAGTGTTGCGTCATGTTTATACATACAAGTTGAATGGGTGCATTTACCCAAAGGGACACGTCCCTTCATGAGTTGGGCCAACTTTGTCATTTTTTAGCCTACATGAAGCCCAATAAAAATTGATTTTTTTATTTTTATTTTTATTTTCATAAATATTCTAGGTCAGCTTAGGAGGCCTCTTAGCATGCGAGAATACCTCTCGATGCTACAAAAACATAAACACTCCCTCCTAGTGAGGTATTCTCCTTGGCTACAACAAATTTCCCCTTAACTGAAATTTCTCGTCCATATGAAATGTTCATGAGTTTCCTATGTTGATGAATGTCTATAGATAACTCCATCTTGCAGTGGGCAATGTGAGTATCCAGGGCCTTTTACCTTTGGCCAAAATCATTTATGGCTCCTTTGGAAAATGTATCAATCTCTTCTAGTCAAAGTCCTTTATGACCCAGCCAAGTCCTTCTGGCTTCTCAAGAGAGAATATGCCCTTGGACCATTCACTCATCCAAAGTCCTATATGGATTTTCAAGTGAATTAAAACTATCTCCTATGTTCAAAGTCCTTTATGACTTAGCCAAGTCCTTTTGGCTTCTCAAGAAAATATTTGTCCAATCCTATAATGTGGCCCTATAATTGCCTTGAGTCATTCACCTTTATGGTCAACATCATTTATGATCTATCCAAGTCCTTATGGCTTCTCAGGTGAATGTATAATCTCCCTTGGTCAAATTCCTTTATGACTCATCCAAATTCCTTTGTGGCTTTAGGATATGGTCTGACCTAATTATGCAAAAACATCAACCTTCCCTCTCAACGAGGGAGACATTTTGCATCACACCAAGATTATCTCTAAAGTTTACAAACTTCACTCTAGACAAAGTCTTGGTGATAATGTCTTCAATTTTTTCATCTATCTATATGTATTGAAGCTCCATTTCTCCTCTCTGCACCATGTCTCGGATGAAGTGTCTTGATCAAGTAGTCTTGTACGAAGCTTCAAACTTGCGACACAGGTTGTAATATATTCTGCCTTTACTATACTAAGCATGACAGAAGTTTGCTTCCTCCTAAACCAAGGTATGATAGCTTATCCCAACCTAAAGCAATAACCTAATGTTCTCTTTCTATTTTTTTCACTCCTCACCCAATCTTAATTTGTATATGCATGCAGCTTCGCTTAACCACCTAAGACATATCTCAAACCATATCTACTACACCACACAAGTACCTCAACCATGCTTTGTTGCATCCCAATGTTTTTGCCTTGGATTGACCATATATTGTCTTACGGTGTGCATTGCAAAGCAAATATCAGACCTGGTGTTAACTAGGTACATCAAGGATCCAATCAATTATATGTGGGATCCACCAAATATGAATATGAAGTGGAATCACTCGGCTTATTCAAATTTGAAACCATGGATGTAGTCATGATATGAATCTTTTCAAAATTCGGACAATGAATATCTCATTTGATCTCATCTACACCTCCAATCCTAAGAAATAATGTATCAGGCCAAGATACTTCATCTCAAAATATGAGGCCAAATCCCTTTGACAATCAAGTAGGTCTTCCTATGGTAGTCTTAGTTGATCCCTCTATCATGGAAGCAAGTCCTTCTATCATTGTTGCTCCCTCTATCACGTAAGCAAGTCCTTTTTCCATTGTTGCCCCCTTTGTCATGTAAGCAAGTTCCTTTGTCATTGTTGTTCCCTCTCTCATGTAAGAAAGTCCTTATGCTAT
Organism: Pinus taeda; assembly: GCA_000404065.3. Classification (NCBI taxonomy): domain Eukaryota; kingdom Viridiplantae; phylum Streptophyta; class Pinopsida; order Pinales; family Pinaceae; genus Pinus; species Pinus taeda. The sequence continues at coordinate 177,616 of APFE030865666.1, read as the reverse complement.
TTGACGTAGTCTCCTTAAAGAAGACATACTACTCCTAGAGACCTTCTATCGGTGAGCCTCTTGACAATCTCAACCCAATACATCCTCATGGAAGGCCACTCTTTCCATTATTCTCTCGAAATTGGAAGCATTTCTAGTCATCTGGCATGGTCCTATATGTATGTACAATTTCTCCCTCTCAAACATCAATCACTCTTGACAATTTTATGCTCAAGCCCTTAGGTCATACAAGAACCTATCCATTAGAGACTGGATAAAAAATACCCTTGTAATCCCTCTTACTGGGTGAACCCTCTTTCCACAAAATTTGCTTTATTCTTCCCCGTGATACCATCTGCTACCATCATCATTTCCTTGAAAGCCTTCACAATGTACATGGAAAACTCATTCAAGAGGTCATGGAAGAAACAATTACAACAAAAACAACAACAACAAATACAAATACAAGAGGTTGAACAAATAATACAAAAAAAAAATTAAAATAGTAATAAAGGGAGAAAATATGAAATATTCATCTCTTGACTAAGGAGGAACTTGTTGAGGGTTGTAGGAAATTTTCAACTCTCTCTTGATCCTTGTTTCCTTACAGAAATCAATTAATTCCATCTTCATTCTTATCACACTTAGATTCCTTTCTGTTATATGAGGTGGATGCTTTTTCCTCAGCATCAATTGCTGATGCATTTTTCTTTCCTTTTCTTTTCCTTGCATGAAGTACAATGGCTAGAGTTTCTTCATCTTACAAATTCATTGAGTTATATAGCCATAGCAAGGGCTCAACATCAAGTTGTCATCAATACCAAGTCATTACATATGATGTCATGGAGATGAACCAAATTTACATCACAAAACTCCATTTGCATGCAACACTCCAAGTCTTGCTCGTGTTACTCCAAGATACTCCTCATCGATGTTGTAACACCTTCCCCTATGTTTGTCCCAAACTAAAGCAAGGATATATAAAAAATGACATATACATATGCAAGAATATTCATGTTGATAAAGCTAGCATTTGAAATACACCCATTGGAAAAAAAGAAAATAATGATGCCAACAATGGCATAAAAAACTACAAGATTCCTATCTCCAATGTTGGACAAGCTTGATGTATTCTTCTCGAGGATATGGTATCCCATCAAATTTTTCCCTAAGAAACAACGTTCTAGGCTTATCCACTTGTCGATGGAAAAAAATGACCATCATCAACATTAGGGAGATCACCCAGTTAGATCCCCAATTAGGCCCTTATCCGTTTGGGATGATGATTCTGACTAGTTAAAATGGGTCTTGTTACCCCTCACTCTCCCTGCTAATTTGTGATATTTCTAATTTCTTAACAAGAAGAGACATGAGGCTTACCCTCTCATTGCGCACTTGCAAAAAGGCAGTATTTAAGCTGACATAAGGGCTCAACCAAGCCACCAATGGGGTTGCTCCTATGAAAGGAGACTTCTAGAAATGCTTCCTAAATGTGTATGCAAATTAATATAGGATGCAAGCAGCAAAAATAAATCTAATCTATCTTGATTAAGAAAAGGAATACTCTTCATCCTAATGAAGAGAATGATATCGTAACATAAACCAACTTGAATTTAGAATAAAATTGGAGTTGACAGATTGAAGAAATAGTTATAAGGTTTGTTACTTGTTCACACAAATATAGACAAACAAATATCTAATAAATAATTATCATATATATGTTGTTCATATATCTAAATTCAAAGGGGATTGCAGTGAAAATGATAGATCTCATTAAACTATTGGAATATTCCAAATAGGAGAATGAGAAAAAACCAAACTAATGTAACATTAAGCTATTAATTAGTTATCAACTTAATGTATAAAAGCCTGCCAAATGCAACAATCATCCCCAAATTCATCTTTGTTCAACTCTCAAGATAGCTTGAAATTGTTTTAAACAAGCATGAGTTATTTAAATTCAAACAATAGTGATGGAACAAATAATCACATTCATAAAAACAGAGAAAAAAGCAATCCGTGAGTGATAACTCTCTATTAATGAACAAAATAGGCAATGGTGCTCAATTATGAAACACAAACAAAGGTTTCTCTATTTGTTGGTCTGAAAGACAACCAAAACCCTGAATTACAATAGTGTAATTCCTCCTTCTCAATACAAAATATTTACAATAGCGTAATTCCTCCTCCTCTAGGATTCAAACTAGCTCCTACCATTTGCAATAATGTAATAAGCCCTCTATCCTACAGTGTGTTGATTCCATAATCTCCCTTACAATACTAAAATTAGGCTTTTACAATGTTTTACAAAACAATATTTCCCCATCCCCTGATTATTTTTAACAAAGGATCTGGCTGTGATTCATTCATTCCTACGTCTGTGAATACGCCATTGGTTTATCAATAATGATTTGATTTGTGGAATGTTTTTTTCAGAAGAAATTTGATTTGTGGAATGTATAAACAATTAAATTCCAATTTTGTAGTTCTCCATCGACTATTCGATCCAATTTTTCTTAATTTCAGAAAAAATTTACCCAGTGAGGGTCGATTCGATGCCCTCCATTGAAGCTTCTCATCGTGTTTTAATAAGTTGAACGCCCAGGTTTTTACTGGGTTGCAATTGATGAGATTTGCATACCTATGAAACTTCCTGGAAACAAAAGGAAACAATCGAGTATTAAATTGAAATAAAACCATAATAATTTGAAATTGTGTATTGATTTTATGTGGTTGTCGGTGTGGCAGATGCTGAGTGGTTGTAGGTCGAGGGAAAGGTGACGTGGAGGCTCACTGCATGCTTACGTGGACGTCCACGTTGTCTCGGCTCATATATCCTGGCGTTTTGAAGAGGTGCGAGCGTTTCAAACTCTGGGGATGGTAATGTTGTGACGGAAAAACAAAGATTATGTGGCAGTGAGTTTTTTGTTCCAGGATGATGTGGAGGATAGAGACTAAGGCCCACTAGGACGTGAAAAATGAGAGACGTGGAGGGAATGGGAACCCACAAGATCCTTGTTTCCTTCCTTCGCCGACATTTTGGGATGAAACCTCCAACCGCCAGGATTATCATTGTAGCCTCTAGGGTGAGATGGGAAGCAGAAAAGGAAAGCCCATACATTATTGTTAACCAATCGTAAAGGAGATAAGGTTGCACGAAGGAGTACCAACATGAATAAAGTATTTAATTAATAGAGATGTAAATTTTTATTAATCCTATTTATTCCATTGATTATAGGTTAGTTTTATTG
>APFE030865666.1:151067-172360 GCA_000404065.3 Pinus taeda | reverse complement strand
AATTAATCATAAATCTAATTATCTAATAAAAATAGTTGAGATTTTATTTTTACATATAGAAAATTAGTTTCATTTATAATTTATAAAACAAATTGCAAAGAAAATGTATAAAAGCTTATATGTTAAGGCGGTGAAAATGATCATACTTCAACCCATCATAACTTTAAAACTGTGCAGTAGAATTATGCAAGGTCTCAGTTGTTGGAAAGTGAGAAACGAGACGAAAGTGATGCAGATGTGAAATGAAAATAAAAGAAAGTCTAGAAAACGCGAAATAAAGCAAAGCCATTTGAAGGTCATATTAACAAAATTCATATGGAGGAACTCATAATTTCAAAAAATTAAGGGGGTGGTTGAGGCATCAACAATTCGCGACACATGGGGACAAAGCAATTATATTTGGTTTAGATAATACAGTTAAACTTATCAAAGATCAAAATACACGTTTCCAAAATATTCTCATATATTACCATTTCCAAAGGTCCCACAGAAGACATAATCAAAGTAGATAAGCTCTTAAGAAATGAAAGTACTTGAATTTGTTAGGATCCAACCCTAACCCATTTATTTATGTAATAAACCCAAGTGGCCCAATTAGAGTCATAGTTAGTTAGAGAGTCAATAAATCTCGTAAGTGGTTATCCGCATTAATAATAATTGTAAGTGGTTGACTCGCATTATAGAAAACGGACCATAATTAGTTGTAAACGGGCCATAGTTAATAAATAAAGTGGTTAACACGTGTTATGCAAGCGACCACTAGTAGTTATGGTTTTGGATGTCATTAAGCTATAAAGAGTCTTATTTAGTAGGGGAAAGATCATCAATTCTTATTGTAATTGAGCTATGCTCGGTTCGAGGTTGCCCCCTCGAAGACGCAAGTGAAGATTGTAATATGCTTCTAAATAATAAAATATCTTGCAATTTGTCTCATTTCATGTGATGATTTTGTGTTTTGGGCTATATTGCTTTGTATTTATGGTATTTTGGATTTCTTGCAAAAAAAATAAATAGGCTAGAGACGTATTCCGACGTCTTTAAACCACGAGATTTGTCGTTGAGCACATAAACCTGCAGATTTGAGGAGGCATGCACACAAGAACTACAAGAGGTAGTCACACTTGTTGGACTCCCTTGTAACCCTTGTGGGTATCCCTTCGAGTAGTAGCGCATTAGACAAAACCGTGCACGGACTGCACTTCCACAAACCCTTGGGTATATTAGAAGCCCCCTAGGATAATTTGAAACCTAACCTTAGATAATCCATCTGCCATCTTTCTTCTATAGTACACTGAGAACAGCACTCGAAGAGATTACTGGCACGCGACTAAAGGTATGGTAAATCCTCCTTAGTTAGCGCCCTACAAGATTGGGTTGAGTACTATTGTTAGACCCCTCTGTATATTGTGATATGTAGCACTTGACACTCCTTTGTGACCATAGTTCCCTCTACTATTTGAAGATTTCCCCCTACCTTTTCTTCCATATCAGATCCAGTTCTTGGGGTTTGACTGTCATTTTCTAGATCAGATCCAACAGTTGGGATTTTGTCCTCGCCATAGAAGATCAAATTCAACAGTTGGGATTACCACAACACAAATCAGACTCTTTGTGCAGTGAGATTTTGGCTGCCATAGTCCAGATCATATAGTCGCAACACATTCTATAGTACCAAGACCCTATGGTTTCTGTCGCTACAGTCCCACGTAGTATTGATCAACTAGGAATGAAAATCATTTCAGAGTAAAAAAAATCAAAATGTATATATATATATATATGATTCCATCCCATGAAACTTGCAAGAGACTTAGCCCATAAGATTCAGGATGACGAGTTGGTCATAGTGGTACGATTCACTCGTAAGCACTGGATTTTCCAGTGATCCCAACTTTTTCCTGACACTGCTTTAAGTGATCCACGTCGCTAGACTCCTGAGCTTACCCTCTTTCCAAACATACTACTCTTAAGTAAGCTCAAAATTTGGCCGGGACTTGTGTATGCTTGGTACCAGGTCTCAAGTTATGGAAGTGGAAAGGACAACGAGAAGGTCGAAAACCGTGAGAAAAGATTCGATGAGTTCCACGAGTCCATTACCTCCAAGCTCGAAAAAATAACAAACGCTATAACAACATCTCGTGAAATCATGATGGAGGAGCCTAGTTTTGATGCACACATAGAAGGAGAATCCAGCCATCACATTCACTTCCATGGAGATCACCACTCTTCAAACCATCGAACACCCAAGTTGGACATGTACAAATTTGATGGCTCTAACCCGATAGTATGGGTAGCACAAATGGAACAATATTTCTTCCTTAATGATATCTGTGAAGATGGAACTAAATTACATGTGGGATCCCTTTACTTGGACTAAGAGAGATGACAGTGGTGGCAGTGGCATCATAACTTTTATCCGGGGAGGGAAACTTGGAACATGTTCTCAAAATCCATATGTGACTAAGCTGAGGCAAACAGATACAGTGAAGGACTACATTTCAACCTTTGAATAAATGACCATCAGAACTAAAGGCCTAGGAGATGACTTTTACTTGGAATGTTTCATGAGTGGCCTAATGGAAGTCATTCAACCCCATGTCTGAATGCATCACCTAGCTACTTGGTTGGATGCTTGTCGCAAGGCCTTAGATGTGGAAGTCGCCTTAAATGTCCAGTCCAATTATCCAAATTTTGTCTCTAAGGCACGTCCTATCCAAGCTCTGGGCCCCACCCAAACACTTAAGGTTCAAAAGGTGTTGCCATCAGAAATGGCTGAAAGAAGGAAACAAGGACTGTGCTACTACTGTGATGACAACTACGCCCCCAAACATAAATGTAAGGAACCAAAATTCTTTCAAATTGATGCAACTGATAACATCTCTACGGATGAAGCTCCATCCCCTGAGGTGTCTGAGGAAGAAGCGGGTGAAACCCAAACTAACCCAGACACTGATTCAATTATATCACTACATGCCTTGGTTGTAATTTCTTCGCCCCGGACTCAAAAAGTATGACGTTGTATTAATTATTGGCCAGTAGTGGTATTGAATGATAGTGGCAGTACTCATAACTTTGTCCATAAGAGAGTCGCAAAAAGTTGTTCATTGCTTTGTACAGGTGGTATTTAATTTCAAAGTCCTTATCATTGATGGGGGCGCCATGAAATGTGAAGGACGTTGTGAAAATATTAAGCTTCGGATGTGGGATTACCACCTAAAAACCCACATGTTTTCCATTGAAATGGGTGGTTGCAATATTGTCCTTGGTACTGAATGGCTTCACACATTGACCCTATTACAATGGATTTCCAAGAGTTATATATGAGCTTTAAGCAAAACAACCACACTCATATATTGAGGGGACTCCCGATATGTGATCCTACTATCATCAATTCGCATCGAATGGAGAAGCTTTTAGAAAAGGGCCATCATGGAGTAGTAGCCCAATTTAATGTCATCCACGCCATTGAATCCACTATTCCTCGTATTCATCCCGAGATGCAATAGGTATTAGATCACCACCAGCAGGTTTTTGACAACCTAAAGAGTTTCCACGCTCTAGGGGTGAACATGCTCATAGCATCTCTTTGGTCCCGGGTGCCCAACCTCAAGATGTACACTCATATCAATATCATTTTATTGAAAAGAATGAAATTGAAAAATCATCAAGGAACTCCTCGAATTCAGTGTTAATCGTCCCAACACTAACCCTTATTCATCTCCATTGGTCATATTTCTAAAGAAATATGGAAAATGTTGCATGGGTCCTAACTTTCAGGCCCTTAACAAGCTCACTATCAAGGACAAATTTCCTATTCCAATTGTTGATGAACTACATGGTGCTAAATTATTTACCAAGCTAGACCTCCCCTCAAGCTATTACCAAATATGCATGAAGGAAGTGGACATTCCCAATACATCCTTCCAAACTACATGGCATGTCGATTTCCATTGTGTCTAATCGAGACCCCACTTTCACTAGCAAATTTTGGCAGGAACAGTTCAAGCTATAGGGCACGCAACTCCAACTAAGTAGTTCTTATCATCCAAAAACCGATGGTCAAATAATATCACTCAACAAATGTTTGGAGACCTATCTGAGGTGATTCACTTCAGACAAGTAGCATTAATGGGTATAGTGGCTACCTTTAGCTAAATGGTGGTATAATACTAACTATCATGAAGCCACCAAATTGACGTCATATTTAAGACAACTCCCACCTTCACGAGTTCCTTATATCCCTAGATGTTCTGAAGTAGAGGCAGTTGATCAACTTCTATAGAATCGTGCCACCATGATTTCTCATCTGAAAGATAATTTACATCAAGATCAAAATAGAATGAAGTAATAGGTTGAACAACATCATTCTAAGCACTCATTTCAAGAAGGGGATAAGGTATTCCTACGACTCCAACCATATAAGTAAACATATATCAAAGAACAGGGATGCCAGAAACTAACACCAAAATTCTACGTGCCTTATCAGATACTTCAGCACATAGGAGTAGTCGCTTACAAATTTCCCTTGCCACCTACTTCAAAAATCCATCTGGTCTTCCATGTATCGTGCCTTAAGAAAGTGGCAGGGAACAATTGCTCGGTTCAAACAAGTCTACCCGAATTGGATGAGGAAGGCTCACTTTGGCTCTGACCAGAATAGGTCCTCGATACTCACAAAAGACATCTCCATGGACGCATGATCAAGGAATTCCTCATCAAGTGGAAAGACACCTCTCTCAAAGATGTGACATAGGAACCAACCACAATTCTTCAGCAGTTTCTGCAGCTTCAACCTTGAGGAAAATGTTGCTCTTGATGGGGGAGGGCATGTTAGGGTCCAACCCTAACCCATTTATTTATGTAATAAGCCCAAGGGGCCTAGTTATATTCATAGTTAGTTAGAAAGTCAGTAAATCCCATAAGCAGTTATCCACATTAATAATAATTGTAAGTGGCTGACCTGCATTATAGAAAAGGGACCACAATTAGTTGTAAATAGGTCGTAGTTAATAAATAAAGTGGTTAACCAGCGTTATGAAAGGGACCACTATTAGTTAGGGTTTTTAATGTCAATAAACTATAAATAGTCTTAGTTAATAGGGGAAATATCATCGATTCTTATTGTAATTGAGCTCTACTTAGTTGGAGGTTGCCCCCTCAAGGAGGCAAGTGAACATTGTAATTTGCTTCTAAATAATAAAATATCTTGCATTTTGTCTAATTTCATGTGATAATTTTGTGTTTTGTTCTATATTGCTTCGAATTTCTAGTATTCTAGATTTCTCGCAGGTCAAGAGCATAACAATTTCCCGATTCTAAAACAATGAAACCAAATGAAGGGAATATTTATTATATCTTAATTTTCTCTCTATTACTAGATAGCAATGATTTGGCCAGGAGGTGTTGATATTAGCATACATCTATTGATTATATATTTCTTCTCATTCCCGACATTACTTCGTTTCCCATGAGCATCCATATCCCTGATGAAGATGTCTTGGCACCATACAAGCATAGCGCCATTACCAATGAGCGTCCATAGCCTCGCCAAGTTTACTTGTACTTCCTACACATATGTCCTTTCAACTCTCTTATGTGTCACCCTTTTGATTATCATATTTGGAGAATTTGTTTTTTCATTTGGGTGAAGAGAGTGGGGTGTTACAAGAGGAATTATATTTAAGGAACTAGATGTAGTGCTAGTTAAGTTTTACCCCACTGGCCTTCTCTTCATCTACCAAAAAGGATCTAGTTTTGGAGGGGTATGGGAGGGATTCAAAGCAAAGACTGCAAATAAGTCATTCCTTTGTAAAGGTGAACTTATAGTACTTGAATCATATCCTATTGTTCCCCACGATTAATGATGAATGTGAGAGAAAAGTGAAAACTTGATAAGGATGACCTTTAGATAAATAAAATCCTATTGAAAATATAGATTAAATATTTTCCTTTGTAAACCAATTGGTGTTGCGTAGAGACAAATTTCCACCATTTATATTTTGGGAATATCACAAAATCCAATCAAAAACAAAAAGTGAAATCGGCCTAGAAAAAGAAGAAAACACATTAGAAAGCAAAGTAAAATAGAAGCCATGAAAATATGAAAAATCAAACAAGACAAGACAAGAAAAGAGATCTCAATATAAAGAGAAAGAATAGTAAGTCAACATGTGGATTCCCATTTAAGTTGAGTGATTAGTTGTGTCTCATAAGGTTTAATTTAATTAGGTTTTTTATTAAAAAGGAAATCCTAAATCTAGGGAGAAATTATGAATAAGAGATGAAGTCGCATCAAGATGTCCCTTATCTAGCAAATATCTTGCTTCAAAGTTCAACCTTAATTGAAAATCCTTAATGATTATCTATTAAAGATGGGGCTTAAAATAAAATTTGAAAACAAAATGTATAAGATACTAAATGAAAATAGCATATAGGTTTAGAGACTCCCTAATGTAACTTGTTTGCAAATATACTTTATTGGGATAGCTTCTAACCATCCTTCTCCGAGAAAAAATAAAGGCTTGTTGCTTATTTAATACCTGCATTATTTAGAAAACAAAAGAAAAGAAATCTACACTAAACTACTCCTACTGGTACTTTAATAAAGCAAATTAAAACTAAGTGAGATCATATTTCCAATGGAGCTAGTCAAATTATTTTACTCCTCGACATATATATACATCAAAATTAGTAACATAAATAAAATTATAATTAATATACTAAAAGAAAGCTTCAACCATTTTTGTACATTTATTTATAATAAGTTTAGGAAAATAAATTTATTTACAAGAAACCTCTCTTGAAATGAAGTCTCCAACCATATTCCAATTGAATCATAATAGTAAGGATGGACCTCTGTTAAAGATTGGAGAATATTCTAAGGAGAGGATGAAAGGCCAAGTTCGCATGATGAATCTTTAGATGTTGTAGCCTATAGAAAAAAATTAGTATTATGTACACGAGGCATAATATTAACAATCTTTTGTGATATTGAACTTTCCAAACAACTTTCAAATGGATCGTGAAAGTGAGAATGGAGATCCAATAAATCTTTAAGAATATTGTTAGATAGAATAGATGGCTAGCCATATTCTAATGCTACACTTTCAAGTGCCAAAATTTATGGAAAATTTATTTCAAAACATAGAATAAGCTCATATGTTATGAACATCAATTGAAATATAAAAGTTTGAATTTATAGATGTTCACGACCCAAGATTTGAAAACCATTTTATTCAATTAGTACACTTGAGTGAACAATGCTTGACTATTCAAAATGCTAGCATAAACTATGAAAAAGATATTAGAATATAAAAGTTAAATAGAAATCTCAAATAAATAACAATAAGTAAAGAATAAACAATAAAGTTAAACAATCGTTAACACTAATGTGACAAGACAACTGAGATTTATTTGAAATGTTTTCCTTATTACAATTGTTAGCCAAGATAATGAAATTGGAACTAATATTAGCATCTACTTGTGATTGTGAAAGAGGTTCAGGATTATGACAAAAAATGGGAACTTAAATAAAGAATTGGACTGAATTCCCCTTCTAACGAAAATAAATCATTATGATTTTAAGCAAATTCAAAATGAGGAGTATGAACATGAGAAGATCTCTCATCATGAAATATAGATTGAATTTGAGAATTAAGGACATGAGAGTTTGATGATGGGAGGAATAAATCAATATTCTCAAACTCTAAAGTGTCATCATAAATAACTTCATAATTCTTAATAGCACTCTCTTCCTTTTCAAGAAGTAAATTAGATGATAAATCACAAAAAAGAATGTACATATAACAATACATGCTCAAGAAGAAGTAACAGATGAAGTGGAGGAGCTATCCGGCGTTTGAAAATGGCAGGACCAGAGTTTCATCACTTATTGAACCCTCCAAGGGTTCATATTTATCTTTTTAATAGCCATATCTTTTTATGATGGTTGTATATGGAACTACCGTATTGTGGTCATGGTAATTTTTTCGAATGTACTAGTACATTTTTGGCTATGCAACTATTTTTTTGGGTAGTACGTTCATATCATAGGTTATTATTGTGGTAAGTCAAAGTTTTTAACCATTGTTTATATGGATATGGTAAATCTCGTAAATTACGAGCCTGATTTTTCTCTTGTAACTTACATCTTTGTTTCATCCTTTAGACACCTAGCCTCTTCATTTCGCTTTGGGTCACCATTGTTCCCCTTCCCCAATCACTCTCATGTTTCCTTGGTTTATTGTATGGCTCGTCATTCCCCTCCTAATCCCAAAACTCCCTCAATGTCCCCATATGTGCTAGTCCCTGGGTGGAATTTGGACAAACATCGGGGCTCTCAAGGATTGAGCCTTGGTTCGATTGATCATATCTAGGGTTCGAGTCCATCCAGACCTCTTTCCATGGCAGATTTTATTCAGAACAGTCAACATTTTCTCGACCAAAACTATTGGGTTTTGGAGGGCGTGGGTTTTGATTATGGTTATAATGGAGGCTCGCGAAAGTTTTCTCCAGTCATACCAGTATCCCATTGTCAGACATCAAATTTATTTAGTATACTTTCCCATCTACTCTGAGGCACTCCCAACCCTTGTCCTCCCAGCACCCTATTGAAAAAATTCCATCTACACATTCTCAGGGTTTTCCAAAGAAACCTTGCTTTGGGTTTCAACTAAGCAAAAAAATTTGTTTGTTCAAACAACAAAATGACAAGGTGTATCCGCAGAAAACTTCGCCCTCATGTGACTTTAGTCTTGGGTGGTGATGTACATATAGAGAGAGCAGGTTTTTTGGCCTTTTCATCACTCGTGGGTTGTCTTTAAGGTTTGCAAAATGTACATGCAACATCTTCCACATATGGTCCAAAACCACTATTTGAACCGTGACCACATATTGGCCTTACTCTGGAGGTTTTCCTTGTTGGTGCAAAAGTAGATCTTTTTGAAACTTTCTCATCAAGAACTTGATGCAATACAAAGCACATGTATCTCTTCTCCTCTTCATCTATCTCCAACATCCTTCTCAATTCTATGTTCTCCATCCGAAGAGCCAAATTCTACTCCTCTAGCTCTTGGAGATTCTTTTTGTTGCCCATTCTTGCAATTTGGTCAACTGGTGCTTTGATACCAAAATGATCTGAAATTGTATTAGGTGATTTATTCCTCCTTTCCAAAATAAAATAAAACAAAACGTAGGACCGTGTCAACACCTTGCAAGGTTAAAATGTGTCTTGAAACAACAGGTTTTACAATGACTCTTCAAATCATGAATCAATATTCATATGTAATTTAACATAATGAACATAACATCACATAATCGATGCAAGCATAAATAAGAGCAAGACAAAAGGTTTGTTGACGGAGTTCACCCCTCCCGAGCTACATCTTGGGTCTGTCAACATGACTAGACTACTCATATATTTAGTATCAATGAAGTACTCATATATTCAGTATCAATGAAGTACATAACCATTTGTTGTAGGTAAATATGTGGTTATTACCCCTACAAGGTAATTTTCTCCTACAAATAACTCTCACAACAGCAGCAACTTAAAACATCTCCTACAAATATGACAAACTTCAACTGAAATGAGCTAAAAAAATCAAGTGAACCCTTCAATTCTACATTGAAGCACATAATCAAAACTTCATAATAAGAGAAGTTGAACCTGACCTAAACCCTACTGGTTACAGTTGTTGCAGTAACCTTCTAGAAGTGAGAATACCCCTACAAGGTCTTCTCCATGCCCGAATACTTCCCACAACTACTTCCAAACCTTGAGTGATCCATACACTTTTAGTCGCAAACCTGCAAAAATACCTTGTAGATGTGCTCAAATCAGAAATTAGAGGTTACCAATGGATTCAGAACATCCAAAAACCCTAAGTATCCTTTTTCTGAGCTCAATTTGGATAAAAACTCAAAATGTTATGAGCTTCCAAGCTCTCTCATGAACTTCACTGTTAACCATCCTACAAATATGCCCTTCTCGCTAATTGTCCTACAAATCCGCCCCAAAAATCGCTAACAGAGCGATAATTTCGCCCTCCGCCGGTGAATTCTGTTGGATGTTTAATTCACCCAATGACCCTTGGAGACCAAAAAACTAGTCCATATGGATGCATGGGGTCGAGGGCTGGGCCTTAACATCTACCCTACCCACTGAAGCTCCTTTCCCTCTAGCGCGCAATCATATAAATTCAACAAAACCTGGGGCTGGCCCCCCTCCTTTGGATCCTTTGCCGAGTGCTCCCAAAACCTATACCTGTGATCATGTTAGGCACATAAAACCATGGGGTTTTCCTCCCCCTGCTAGCTCCTTTATGCCAAGCCCAAACTTCCAATTTGCCATGGTTATATGTCATGGCATATGACTTGGGCTAGGGCCTTTACGTCCACTCCCTAATTGTTAGTGCTTGGGTATTTAAACATGGTCCGATAGCATGTTGTTATGTCCTTGGGTTTAGGATAAGCCCTGAGCCCCTTGGCTCCCTCTGCCATGGTCTTGTGGTGTGGGGTGTGGTCAGGGGCTAGGGCTTAGCCATTGCCCCTTCTTCCAAATGTGATTCGCTCCAATGTTAAATATATGCTTTGGCCTATGGTTAAAAAGAACCATAACGCAACCTATTAGTAATGCTCCTTACTTCTTGTTGGGAGGTCTCGTGTTCGATCCCTGTGGGGGTAGCTTGGCCCATAACCATAATTGTTTACCATTGTTGGGAGGTCATGCAGCAGCCACCCATTGGCCCACGTAGATCACAGTTACTAGACCACCAAAATACACCAACAACCAATCAAAACACTATGAAATTTGACCACTCCCGTGAGGAAAAGTTGAAGCTAGCCATTGGTCCGAGAAACCCAGTCAACATGTCCAGTCACCCTGCCCAGTCAGCGTACCTGCAATTTTTTTGCATGTTTGGGAAAATGATCAAAATGCGATATCAAAAGCATACAATAAGTTTTGAGCGATTCAAGTTGTGTTGGATTCAAATTGGTGAGCTATTTGATTTGGTGTTGTTTTCAAGAAGTTTTTGGCACTTTCATTTTTAAGCTTAAATTTGACCACCTGATCACACCTCCCCACTAAGAACTTTTGGACTCCAAAAGTTTACTTCCCTAGTTAATATAAAGAGGTTGGAACTCAAAAACACCCAAAAACTCAATCCAAAATGCAAAATTTTCAATTGGTGCCCTTCAAGCCCCAATCAAGGCACTTCACTTATCATCTTCATGAAGACTTGATGTCCTGTTAAGAATTGATCCATTATTCTTATCATTGTTGCAGGAACAAAATATTGATGAGTGGAATCTGAACATTCTCTGCCCTAATCTTTGCACAGCTCCAAAAAAATTTCATCTTGAAGTTTAAACTGTCGAAGACAAACTTGACCCCATCTTGGAAATCAGAAACAAAATAAACTTGCTTTAATGTCTTCAAGTTGAGCTTGTACATGAGAAGTACATTGTTGCCAAAATTTTCCATGATATGATTGACCTTTCCTACAATACATATTCATCTTATACAATCTTAAAAACAAATATTCAATTGACACAAGTTTCAAATTGAAAACTTGTATCAATGAACATATGACAATATGGAGACAACTTTGAACGACAATCTTGTACATTCACAAAAGTCCTTGAACATGTGGACCTATAAAGAGCCAATACATACATCAATGAAAACATAAGCTTGTTGAACATAGTGACAATGAATTTAACTTTTAAAAAGAACCTAAACATGTAATGACAATATGTATTTACAAAATTTTACAAAACAACTTTACAATAAGTGTACCCAAACTTTGCCTCTCCTAGGCTTGTGGGTTCTCTTCTTGCACCATCTTGTTTGAAGGTCACTTAGGATTGTGGAGAGGCCTCTTTTCCACCTTTCATTTCCCTATCATTATGCAACACAATCTTTTTAACCTTCTTTGAATGAAGTTATAAATGCAACTTCCAACATCGTTCAGTGTCATGTCCATGCACTTTGCAATGAACACGGAAAAACTTCTTCTTTTTTACTGACATAGAAGTTCTCTCATGCGAAAGAAATTCATTATGCTTGATGCCCAAAATTTGGTTCATTCGTTTAACCATTATCATACGTTGCTCACATACTGCCACACAATGGTCAAAAGCATCACAAAATGTACAAGGGTACTGATTCCACAAGTATTCAAAATTTCCATGCATTGAAAAACACTCTTGAGATTTGTAGCTGTCTCTAGAGTTGCAGCTTTGATAGTTTTCACAAGGTGGTGACATCTCATGCTCAGATGTTTGATGTACCTCACGCTTTTTGGAGCATTCTCCAAACTCCTTTTGGCTATATCTGAATCCCTGGTACTTTGGTCTTTCCTCAAACATAATTAGGTTGGTAATACCTTGACCATTCTTTTGAGGACCTCCACCTTCATATCCCATCTCGGAAAGAAACTTCATACCTATGCCCTTGGTATGTTGCTCGAACGTTGCAAAAGAGTTGTTATGTATAAAAATGGAAGGAGAAGAACTTGAGATACTAATTACCTCTTTAAACTTGACATGCGTCCTTTCAACTTTTTATGATGATGATGATGGCCAACTTGTATATGACTCTATCCACCCACTCTTATCCACTAGCATATGATGTGCTTCTTGAAGATGTTTGAAAAATGTACATGCAACATCTTCCACATATGGTCCAAAACCACTATTTGAATCATGACCACATACTGGCCTCATTCTGGAGGTTTCCCTTTCTAGTGTAGGAGTAAAGCTTTCTGCAACTTGCTCATCAAGAACTTGTTGCAATACAAATCACATGTCTCTCTTCTCTGCTTCAGCTATCTCCAGGATCCTTCTCAATTCTATGTTCTCCATCAGAAGAGACAAATTTTGCTCCTATAGCTCTTGGAGATTATTTTTTTTGCCCATTCTTGCACTTTGGTCAACTATTGCTCTGATACCAAACTGATCTAAAATTGCATTAGGTGATTTCTTCCTCTTTCCAAAAATCAAATAAAACAAAACTTAGGACCATGTCAATGCTTTACAAGGTTAAAATGGGTCTTGAAACAAAAAGTTTTACAATAAATCTTCAAATCATGAATCAATATTCATATGTAATTTAACATAATGATCATAACAACACATAATCTGTGCAAGCATTAAGAAGATTAAGACAAAAGGTTTGTTGATGGAGTTCAACCCTCATGGGCTACATCTCCCGGTCTGTCAACGTGACTAGACCACTCATATATTCAGTATCAATAAAGTACATAAACATTTTCTATGGGTGAATATGTGTTTATTACCCCTACAAGGTAATTTTCTCCTACAAAGAACTCTCACAACAACAACAACTCAAAACATCTCCGACAAACATGACAAACTTCAACTAAAATGAGTTAAAAATATCATGTGAACCCTTCAATTCCACATTGAAGCACATAATCAAAACTTCACGATAAGAGAAGTGTACCTTGATATGAATCCTGCTGGTTACAGTTGCTAAAGTAGCCTTCTGGAAGTGAGAATACCCCTACAAGGTCTCCTCCATGCCCAAATACTTCCTAGAACTGCTTCTAAACCCTGACTGATCAATATATCTTTAGTATAAAAATTGCAAAATGACCTTGTAGATGTGCTAAAATTATAAATTAGAGGTTTCCAATCAATTTAGAACATCCAAAAACCCCTAAGAAGCCTCTTTCTGAGCTCAATTTGGATAAAAACTCACAACTTTATGAGCTTCGAAGCTCTCTCATGAACTTGATTGTTAACCATCCTACAAATTCACCTTTTTGGCTAATTATCCTACAAATATGCCCTTAAAATCACGAACGGAGTGACAATTTCTCCCTTTGTCGATGCATTTTGTTGGATGTTTAATTCGCCCAATGACCCCTGGAGACCAGAAAACTAGGCTATATGGACACATGGGGCTGAGGGTTGGGCCTTAATGCCCACCCCGGCCAATTAGGCCCCTTAACTTCAGGTGAACAGTTACATGCACTCCACGGGTCTGAGGGTTGGGCCTTAATGCCCTCCCTACCCATCGAAGCTCCTCTCCCTCTAGCGTGCAGTCATATAAAGTCTGTGAAACTTGGGATTGGACCCCCTCCTTTGGCACCTTCGTCGAGTGTTCCCAAAACCTGTGCCTCCAGTCACATCAGGCACATAAAACCATGGGGTTAGCCCCCCTCCGCTAGCTCCTTTACAGCAAGCCCAAACTTCCACTCTACCATGGTTATATGTCGTGGCATGTGACTTGGGCTAAGCCCTTTACCTCCTCTCCCTGCCTGTTAGTTCTTGGGAATTTAAACATGATCTAGTGGCATATGGTTATGGCCTTGGCTCCCTCTACCATGGTCCTGTGGTGTGGGGTGTGGTCGAGGGCTAGGGCCTATCCCTGTCCCCTTCCCCCGAATGTGATTTGCACCAACATTAAATATATGATTTGGCCTATGGTTAACAAGAACCAAAAATGCAAAAAAAAAAATATTACGGGAATGAAGAAAAAGCTCCCACGCATAGGCTAACTTAGCTATGCATCTCTATTTCCGTTGCCTCCTACAGCCCCCCTGCCTAGCAGCCCCTGCTGCTGGGCTCCCCTGGACGTGTTTCTAGCATCCCCACATTAGGGCTCTGCCTCTCCTCTCGTGCCAATTCTATTGTTGGTCTTTCCTTTTTTTCTTCGCCCCTCATGGCAGGGTGCGACTCTCCTCTACTGCAAGGCCCTGAAGAACAAGCAGCAGCCTTTGCTTCATTAATCTCAGAAAATGGTGCACCAAAAATCAAGCCAACAACATCCAAATTTGTTAAAAAACTGTTTGATATCCTAGAAATTTCTTTACCTCCAAGTCTTCCAAGGAAGGTTGTTATTTCTCTAGCTGAAAGAGGATTGGTTGGACAATTCACTAGATTGTGGCCCTCCTCAGAGTTTTTTAGAAGTGAGTGGAGCGCAATTGAAGTGCCAATATCCAAGGAAAAATAACAATAAGATTTTGTGGCAGGGGATACTACATGTTCCTCTTCGAAACCAAAGAAGATTGGAATCTTATATTCAGAAGCGGTCCATATTTTATGGATTCAAGAGGCCTTTACTTGAATAGATGGTCCCCAGATTTCGATCCAAAAATGGACATCCCAAATGCTGTGCCGGTCTGGGTTCGTTTGCCTCACCTTCCACTTCTGTTGGGGAGACGTATCGGTCAAAGCAATAGGAAATGTTGTCGGCAAATACCTTGATAGATGCGAACCAAAGGACAATACGCATGCCTCTGCCAGGATCTATGTAGAAGTAGACTTAGGGAAGGGCCTCCCGGAAGTAATAAAGATCAAAGTGGACCAGTGGACTCGTATTCAGCAGCTGGACTACGAGCAAATCTCGTTTAAGTGCAAGGTATGCCATGAATATGGTAATTTTGCTAATGGATGTAACAAACTAAAAGAAACTGAAACTGTTGAGAATAAAGAAGCAAATTATTGCACATGGGAACAAGTCAAGAGAAAGAAAACCAACAACAAACAATCAGGTCCAAACCCTGAACAACCCCTCGAAAATGTTACTGCAATTTCCACTCCTGCCATCAACATGGCCCAGTCATTACCCTCATCGTCAAATCCTTTTGAATCCTTGGAAGAAGAAGAACCTTCATCCCCCCGTTCTCCTTCTCATGACAAATCTCTAGCTGTCAAACACTCCCCCATTCAAAACTTTCCATCCCCTCCTCCCACCATTGACCGAATCCTTACAAGAAACAAAGTCAAAAAATCAAATAACACTTCAGAGCAGCCAAGAAAAGTAGGGAGGAAATCGAATAAAGAGATTAGAGATGAAATAGCAGCCAAAGAAATGGCCACAGGTACCCAACAACCAATGGATTCTTTTTTGGCTAAACAAAGAGGAAGTGGGGAAAAGCAGAAGGAGAAGAGCGGGGCTCACCAAAAATCAAGTAAGTAATGATTTTGGTCTCTTGGAATAGCATGGGTTTGGGTTCCTCTCTAAAAACCAATGCAGCCCAAGACATTATAATGCAAGAACAGCCAGATATCTTTTTGATCCAAGAGACCAAGATGACCAGTCAAGATTTTCAAAAACTAATGGAAAAATAAAAAAGTTTTGAAGGAACAACAACAGACTCCATAGGAGCTTTAGGAGGTATCATTACGATATGGAATAAAGGAAAGTGGGAGCTCACTAGTAAAAAAATCAATAACTGGTGGGTTAGAACAGATCTCAAAAATAAAACCAGAAATGAAGAGTTTACTGTGTTAAATATTTACGCTCCAAATCATTACAGGGACAAAGCACTATGTTGGGATTCTATCAAAACAGAGGTGCAAGAGTGCCAAAGAAACAAGTTGATTTTAGGAGGTGAACTAAATTTAATAAGGAACATTGAAGAAAAGATGGGAGGAAAGTTTTTCAATGACTCTTCTAGAGCTGCTCTGGAAGAAATTATTGAAGCCCACAAACTCCTGGACATTCCTCCATGTAATGGGAAATTTACTTGGAGCAATAAAAGAGTCGGAACTCAAAACATCAAAGAAAGATTGGATAGTATATTAATCCAAGGGAGTATAGCAGCAAGATTCTCATCCATGAAAAGCAAGATTGTACATGCCACAGCTTCTGATCACAAGCCTGTGGTTCTGATTTTAGATAGACTTGAGAATTATGGGCCGATCCCTTTTAAATACAATAAAAATTGGGACAACAAGGAGGATTTTAACAAGATCGTAAAGGACAACTGGGATTTTGAAGTTATAGGTTCCCCTCAATTTGTTTGGGAATCCAAATTAAAAAAATCTAAGAGCAGCAATAAAAAAAATTGGGCAAAAGGGAATGCTCTAGCAGAGAAAAACAAAAAAGTTGAGCTGCATAAGAATCTGGAAAAATGGAGTCAGGAAAAGGAAAATAAGCAAATTATAGAGCAAGAACAAGCTCACGAAAAAGAAATTTTTATGGAACTTTACAGGCAGAATAGACAAGAGGAGGAGGGGTTGAGAAAAAAATCTAGGTGTCTCTGGTTGAAAGTGGGAGATAAAAATACTTCCTTTTTCCACAATAATCTCAACCTTAGAAGAGTTGGCAGCCAAATTGATAGAATTTTAGCTGATGGGAAGGAAATAAACGAGTGGGAGGAGATAGAAGAAGCAGCTCACAAACACTTCAAATCCCTACTAACAGCAGAATAACATCCACCGGACAGCGCTGAATTCCTTCAACAAATAAACAGTAAAATCAATGACTAGCAAAATAGTGAGCTGGAGAAGGAGGTGACAAAGGAAGAAATAAGAGAAGCAACGTGGAGCATGCATCCAGATAAAGCTCCCGCACCAGATGGCTTTACCATTGCCTTCTACAAGGCTCATTGGGACATAATAAAGAAAGATTTTGTAAGAATGGTTAAAAATGTTTTTAAATAAAACAAGATGGGAGAAAACATTAAAACTTCACATATGGCGCTCATCCCCAAGGAGCCAAACCCCCTCTCTTTTAACCGATTTAGACCCATTTCTTTATGTAACGCATCTTATAAAATTATTGCAAAAATTCTGCAAATAGGCTGAAAAATATTTTACCCAGTCTCATTTCAGAGAACCAAGGTGGGTTTGTCCCTAAAAGGCAGATAACAGACAACCTGATACTTGTATAGGAAGCCATACATAGAAGTATACAAAGAAATGAAAAAGGCATGGTCATCAAGCTGGATATGGCCAACACATTTGACAGAGTCAGTCATCGGTTCTTAGTGGAAGTTCTTCAGAAGTTTGGAATCTCTATTAAGTTCATCAACATAATAATGGAAGGCATATCAAATCCATCGACAGCTCCACTGATCAATGGAAGGCCCAACCGTTACTTGAAGCACCAAAGGATTGAGACAAGGTTGTCCTCTCTCCCCTTTCCTTTACATCATTATTGCGGAAACATTAAGCATTCATCTTGAAAATCAAAGGAAAAAAAGGGAGATAACTGGCATCAGCATAGCTCGTGGGATAAAAGAAATCAACCACTCTCTCTTTGCTGATAATACCCTCCTAATTGGAGGAGCCTCAAGTATCATTGCCAGGAGATTCAAGAAAATCTTAGAAGCTTTTTTGGCTATCTCAGGGGGGCTGCTCAATAACAAAAAGTGTAGAATTTATACTTGGAATGTCTCACTAAATGTAATGCAAAGGATTTCCCAAATTATGGACATTCTGGTTCAATGGAAATGGAGCAAATTTTCCTACCTCGGTTTACCTCTGGTAAAGGAAGGGGTCAATTCTGAGACATGGAATAAACAGATAGAAAAGATGAGAGGGAAACTCCAAAGCTGGGGGCTGATGGGTTAAACCTAGCGGGCAGAACTATCCTCATAAAATCTCTTCTCTCAACTCTTCCTATCTATCAGTATGTTATAATCTTGGCTCCTGCCAGCATCCATAAACAAATGGAATTAATCATGAGAGGATTCCTCTGGAAAGGAGGGAAACAAGACACAAAAAAATCAGCTTGGTTCACTAGGAATAGGTGACCCTCCCTTTTGAAAAAGGAGGCATCTCCATCAAGATTCCAAGCCTAACAAGTAAATCCATGGGCTTTAAGCTTGTTTGGCGTATGTTAATTGAGAAAGGCAGTTGGTGGGCTGAGGCGCTCTTAAAGAAATACATCAATGGTCAGCATTCAAATATTCTCACCGATCTGATCTCAGAAAGACCATGCACTCAAGCGCGGAAACTCATTAAAAAGGTCATCCCTCAAATCAAAAACCACATTTCGAAGAGCCCGGGGAATGGGAAAGATGTTGCCATATGGACAAACAGAATAATGGGATCTGCACCATTGATTCAAAGCCAACAGTATAGATCCTTGAAAAGTTGGATGGACACAAAAAGTATCACCTCTCTCTATGACATCTCTCACTGGGAGCAAAAAATCTGAACTGCTTGGAAGGAGCTGCCTCTCCTAAATAGTATGAAAAATCAGTGAGTTGATTTGAAGACAACATTGGCTAGAGCAACCCCTATAAATAAAAAAATCCAAGATAGCTACGTTTGGGAACCTAGTGGAGGAAAATTTACAGTGAAGTCTGGATATAAGTTCCTCCAACCTAACAATAATCTTGAAAATTGGAACCTCAGGAAAACAGTTTGGAAGAACGAGTGTCTTCCAAAAATAAAATTCTTTGCTTGGACCCTCTTAAAAGGTAAGATCCTCACTGTTGAAAATCTCAGGAAAAAAGGTATACAAGGGCCATCCATATGTTGTTTATGCTGGAGGGAGGAGGAAAGCAGTCATCACCTCTTCTTAGATTGTGCCATTGCAAGGCACTGTTGGCAGCAAATTATAAGTCCCATGGAGATGTCTACTGATATTTTTGACAAGCTCACAACCCTAAACAAGAACTGGGAGAAATCCTACCCATATACAAAGCAAAGCAAATCTGCCATTATTCGAATTTGGAAATGTCTCCCATCTGCTCTCTGCTGGAAAATATGGCTCTCTAGAAACAATTGTATATTCAAAAGTCAAAAGCCTAACCCAAGACTCATTCTTGCAAAAACATGGGGGTTAGTGGCAGAGATGATTAGTGCTACCTTAGTGTTCAGTGTTGATCAAAACAACTGGCAGAAAGAAGAAAAGGAATGGTATACCAAAATCCCTTTGGTGTGTTCGGTAAAGAATTAATTGTCAGCAAAGACAGGGGGAAGAAACAAAGGCTGGAAGCTTAGGGGAAATCAAATGGAAATTGAAAAGTGGATCCAAAACCAAAAGAAATACACTCTCAGATTTGATGGGGCCTCTAAAAACAATCCTAGCAGAGCAGGAGCTGGGGGAATTATTCATGATCATGTAGGAGAAGTCATCTCCTCTTACGAATGGGGACTTGGAAACATGTCAAACAATAAAGCGGAGGCATACAGTTTGTTTCTTGGCACATGTATCCTCAATAAACTCCAAGCCAAAGACCCAATAGTTATCAGCGACTTAGCAATAATCATTGCAGCTATGGAAACAGGGGGAGAATTTAAAAATCAGGCTCTTAATATAATCAAACAAAGGATTTTAGAGGACACCAAGCAGCTGGGAAATATCAAATATAAACTTGTCCTGAGAGCCCATAATCAAGAGGCAGATTTCCTTGCCAACAAAGCAATGAACCAGAGGGTCAGGCAGGTAAAAGATCTACAAAATATTTATGAAAAATAAATCCCTTGATTTCCCATCCTCCTTGGATGGGATTAAGTCACATTGTACAGCCAGTCACTTCAGTCAACCAGATGTAACACCCCACAGTCAAAAGAAACAGGTGATCACTCATCCCAGCTCTGACAAAATCTTAGTTCATCCTCATAGAACAGTGTGGAGAATCCACAGAAGGAGGGATGATCTGCATAGAATTACGGATTTGGAAAAATTATGTTCAAAGGACTCGCACAAGGTTGGAACCAGTCAATTCAAAATCAGAAGTGCCCACACAGGCAAGAGGCATAATGATTCTCGACGCAGATGTAACTTTGAGAAGGGTGTCCAGAGTCACGAGAAAATGGTGACAGAGCAGAGTTATAAGTAGCAAGGGACTTGCTGGATTCTTAAGAGAAATGGTTTTTGTGATCACAAGGCCGGGGATCGCTCTCAGCCCGTCATAGTGTTCTGGCAGTTTTTCAACGTTGTGAGCAGTTCGTGTTGCAGTGTTTTTTGCTAGAGGTGTGCATGGAGCGCTAACTTCTCTTCTCCCCTCCTGCCCGCCAGTAGAGGTATCGATATCTCTTGTATCTGTCTTTGTTATTTTTACGCTAACTCCTGGCATGTCACTGTGGATCAGATAGCGCCAAGTTTTGGGGTGATAGTCTATCTCTCGTCAGTTCCCACTTCGTCTTGCCTCCAGACTTTCCTTCACCCTTTCATATTCTCACTTACTTCAATGCATACTATCTCTGTCCCCTCAATCATTTTGACTTTTTCACGCTGTATCTTCCCCCTTTCCACCAACTCTCTTCCTAACAGTCTTCTACTCCTGCCAACTTTCAGTGCACTTCTGCATCCCAAGCTCTCCCTGGCCTCCAGAAGAGTTTTGATCATTTTGAATCTCCTGGAAACTACCTTCAGATGTAGGTTTTAACCCCGTACAGAAATTACCTGCATACGAATTCTAAATCACAGGAAAAATAAAAATGCGAGAGAATAACACATAAAACACACCTACACAGAGATTTCCCACTGGATCTCAAAATCGAGACTACCAGCTTGATTTTTCATTATGTTCCTTTCAATGTTGCAATACATATTTATACATGCCGAAGCATCCAATACC
>APFE030865666.1:97211-132516 GCA_000404065.3 Pinus taeda | reverse complement strand
CCCTATGACCCCCCCCGCTGCGCAATCAGCGCAACGAAGGGGGGGCTCCGCCCCCCCTCTAACCCCTTGGTTCACTACGTAGGTTAGTCGTGGAAAGAATATAACACAACCCAACATATTGATATGAAGATATTGTCTGATTAGCAGGGTCTGTGTATACACATATATAATTATTCACTTAGTTACAAGCTTTTGAATCCACCTAAGTGGCGTTGTACAAATGCTAGAAGAACTATTTCCTCTTTTAAGTGTAAGGATAGCCCAAAATCCTTGCATGAGGGTTTATCCAACCTTGCATTTTCATCAGCTTGGAGGTCTACCATGAGCTCCCTTTCATTGTTGGTTAGGCCCTAGAATCCCTTGCATAGTGCCATGGAGTTTTTTGTATGATTTCTTTGGAGTTTGGAGCTCTTGGCATGTGGCAGGAGAGGTGGAACACCTTTAAGGTTTCACTGCGGGTCCTCAGGAGAGAGTGGTTGCAGGAGCGCCTATGTCAATCTGCTTAGAATTCCTCGTTTCAATATGGGGAATGTCTAAGGTCCATGAACTCATTTGAGTGGCTTTTTCCCAAGATAAAGAGGGGTAGCACCATAGGGTGCTTTAGAAAGCTACCACAAAACACTAGTGTTGATCATGATTTTTACAGAATATCTGTGGCAAAGTCATGGTCGAATCGACCAATGAAAAGTCATCAAGGAAGAGTTGGGGCAACCTCTCACGATAGCTATAGAAATCTAGTGAAGGTGCATCACTTAAGGATGGGAAGATCTCCTTTGGTCAGTCCATAACATAGATTGAATCCAAGCAAGCATTGCAGCGCAAGAATGGAAGAGCCCTAAACTTAAAGGATAATTTCAAGCGAACCTTATCCTTCAATCTGATAAAAACCCTAGGGATGGTAGCCACATATTGGTTGTCGATATTTCCCTTTATCACCACTAGATAAGGGAGCTGACGTGGCCCAAAACCTCCATCCCATAAGTCTAACTTCATTATCCAAGGGATTGGTCGGGACGAAGTTAGCGAAATGAGTTGGTCGACACATAGGCTCAGGTCCTTTCCATTAGTTGTAGGTGGTGCCCACAGCACAGCGTGCTCTGGACCTTTAGCTCAAATATTGGACTTTCTCCACAAAGAGGATGGTAAAGATGTTGTCAAGTCGGGATGTGCTGGTAGACACGTCATCTCGATGGTAATGTTGTTGGTAGAGGTATGGGTCACATAATAGGTGGCCCTGGAGGATTAACCCACCAACCTGGGAGTTCTACTATTGAACGGGGCTAGACCCACTTGACACGCTAGCCTGGGATCCATACTATTAGTCATAGATGTTAGAATAATGTAGAAATGGAAGAGTCTAGAAATGTGATAGGTTTGTTGAGTTGTCTTCTTAGTTGTCAGGAAATTATCTAGATCTATGTGAGTTACGAGGTGTTATTATGGAAGTTATTATTTTCCATTGTAACTGAGTTGTAACTAAGTCAGAGTGTGTATATTCCATGTTGTTATGTCCTTCGAGTCTATTGATCCCATAGTTATATAATGGGACACATTGTGATGTATTTGCAGTGAGCCAAGGAGAGCAAGCTTAGGCCTGAATTAATAAAGTATTCCGGTTTGTTAAAATCTGTATTTTCTAATATGGTATCAAAGCCTGAGAGGGAGATCTAGTGAGGATTCAGATCTTAGAGCAAGAGGATCGATATCTATGAGGGTTGTGAGATCAAAGGCGTGCCTGAAGTGTAGATCTATTTACTGAGGAGCGAGATCTGTGAGTATAGAGATCTGATAATTTATTGAGCCCGTGAAGGAGTTAAATTGTTGTTTGTATGTGGGATTGAGACCTTTTGCGATTTTAAAACCTATATGTTCTTTGTTTGTGTTGCTTTTTAGTGGTTTCAATGGTAAACAACAAGTCATCGTTCCATGAAATTCATTGATATGACTAGATATGACGTGATGAAATCTAGATGATATTTGATCTCTATTACGTCTTGGGGTTGTGAAACTAACAATTGTATTGAATTTGTCAGTGATCAGGTTGTGGGGCTGCATTTGAAGTCAATCTACATGCCTTAAGGATTGTTCTAGTTGTTTCATGTTGATATATATATCATAGTTTTTTATTGATAGTGTTGTTGTGATTGAAGCCATCGTTGCAATATGTTGAATATTGTTGCCACCGACAAGCATCGTGCTTTGAAGGCTTTGGAAAATTTTGAACAGACCACATCCATACGATAGCCACTACTCTTCTTTAGCATGAAAGTTGATTTTTTGTTCAAAGGCGGTATAAAGTTCTTTAAAGCTCGTGAAAGCATTTTTATGAATGGTCCCTTGTGAGCAATGTTGTCGTGTTGAGTGATAAATTCATGTGGATTTGTTGTTGTGTGGGGTGGTTCTTTGTGATAATTGGTCCTTGTTTTATTTTTTTTTATTTCCCTAGTTGAAGTCAAAGTTTTGGGAGCAGATCGAACAACAATGCTGAGAGCAATGGAAAGAAGTTGATATGCCAAGCTTCCCAAATGCAGTTAAAACAACCCTGACCGCTGAACAATTGTTAAAGTGGAGGTTCAAAACGTGTAATGACGTCACTGTGTTTTTGTCTAGCCTCTTGGAAGGTTACATGGATTTTTTCAAACACAAGGACTTTCTTTTAAAAGAATTGATTATTTTCTTGATCCTTTTTGGAATAATTCAACTAAATTGGAATACAGGAATATTATTATATTGTTTTGAAAGGTTATTAATATATATGTGTGTGTGTGTGTGTGGTGATTTTTTAAAAGAGATAAGGAGGTTTTTTTTGGTACAAGCTTTTTTATGATTCTGTAAAAGTATATGGTAAAAGTTATTTGTTATGAGATATATTTTTCAGAAAAGAGGTTTGGATATTTGGTGTTTTTAAATTAAAAGAAAGTGCAGCCCAACAAAAGCATGGAAATGTGGTGAAGTGCATATTTGGAGGAGCAATGTAACTATGGTGCAAAAGTGGAGATTTGTAGGAGTGTGTCATGTGGAGGAAATAATTGATTGGTGAGTTGCTCATGAATTGGTAGTTGATTATGAGCAAAGAAATTGTAAAAAGGAAAAGGAGCATGCATATCGGTCATGGGTCAACAAAGGAGAAGCAAGCAGCTCCAGAGAGAGCTGAAGTAATCAAGGCAAAAGAATCAAAGGGTGGAAGCCCCAGAAGAATATGGAATGGAACCACTGACTAATGAAGACATGAATCAGCCTAAAGAATATCAAGAAAATGATGCAATATTGAAGCAAATAATACCAATTTTTCCATCTTTATCAGGTGAAAAATTTAAGCTTTGGGAAATTAAAATGGAGGGACTACTTGGTTTAGTATATTTATGGGAGTTTGTTCAAGAAAATTCTATAAATTTTCAAGATAAGAGTATAGGTGCAGTAGCATTGTTTCTTATTATATTAGCACTCGACGATAACATCTTGTCTAGTATTTTGCAAGAATATGGTGAAATACATAATGCAAAAATATTTTGGGATATTCCTGAAATGAAGTACAATATGCAGTGGGGTAAGAAAGCTGACAAAGATGAAGGTAGAGCTTTAGTATCATATCTATAAAAAAAATCTGAGATTGCGGAGAGAAAAGTTCTAGAGGACTTAGTAGCAGCAGATGAGTTGAAGAAAGTGAATAGCCTTTTTGAAGTAGGGGTGGTGAATTCAACAACTATGGTTACTATTATTAAAGAGGAATTTGCAAAATTTGATGATGGATATTTGTTTTATGAAAATGAATTACACGTTATATTTGAAAAGAATCTGATTGATAAATTGTCGTTTGCTTCAGACGACCAAGAGGTTAATGCTCTACCCATCATGGTAGAAGCAACAAAAAATCATAATGACAATCTTATCGCAATAGAAGAGACAGAAGAACATGAAGACAAATCCATAGAACCAATTAAGGGAACACGCAAGTTTGAAGATGTTGAAATTAATTGCGGTGCCCAAATAAAGTTTATTGAAGAATAGTTTGAGAAACCTTTTGAACAAATTGATGTGGGTCTCAAAGAAGCAACTGGAATAGTGAAGGCTCTTGAAAATGAGAAAAATGGTAAATCGATGAATGATTCTAATGCAGAAGTGTCCTCAGACACGTAATTTTATAATAAGAAAATCAATTACATCTGGAATTTTGCAAGAGTTTACACCCGAACAACAAAACACTCTTGCAATGAGCTATTTATAAGCTCAATGTCCTAACTACCTCTAATTATGGATCACTTATAAAATAACAAGTGTCCATTTACAATAAAAGCTATTTAAACAACTTACTAACAATTCTCCTAAATTAGAGCCTAAGAGTCATATCTTTTTACAACAATATTCTAATTCTAAATGTCTACATTTAATAATTAAATATTCTAGATTAATAATTATTAATTTAAAATATTAATTTAATAATTATTTTATTCTAACTTTATAACCTATGATAATATTTTATTTTTGGATCATCTAACGTTCCCCCTATGATCCAAAGGTACATTACAACAAATACCAAGCTCATCCCTGAACTTAGTAAAATTTATTCTGCCAAAAGGTTTCGTGAAAATGTTTGAGATCTGATCTTCTAAAGGACAATAAATTGGCTTGAGGACATCTTTGGCAATGAGAGATATGATATGATGATACTTGGTATCCACATGCTTTGTCTTTGAATGAAAAATTGGGTTCTTGGCAAGCTTAATGGTTGACTGGCTGTCAATGAATAATGATGTAGCATCTGCCTGAGAAATCCTAAGTCCTGCAAAATTCTGCGCAACCAAACAATTTCACATGTTGCTTCCCATATTGAAATGTACTCTACTTCTGCTGAAGAAGTGGTCACTATAGCTTGTTTCTTACAACTCCAAGACACTGTTGTTGACCCCATGCTCATTAAATAACTTGATTTTGATGCTCAATCATCAATACTTCCAGCAAATTCAGCATCTAAAAAACCACCAAATACAAAGTTTTTAGTCTTTTTGTAAAGAAGACCAAAATTTTTGTTCCTTGGATATATCGAAGAACTCTTTTGGCTGCATTCTAGTGGCTATCTCATGGTTCCTGCATAAAACATGAAAGAATACACACTGCATAAGATAGATCAAGGCAAGTATTTGTCAAATAAATCAAGCTACCAATCAATTTTCTATAAGTAGTGCTATCCACCATTTCCCCCCCTTCAAATTTTGAAAGTTTCAAGTTTTGCTACATGGGGGTAAGAATAGGCTTGCAATCCTGCATTCTAAATCATTGAAGAACCTCTGCTGCATACTTCCTCTGAGAAATTAAAATATGATGTGGACGTTGGAAGACTTAAACTCCAAGATAGTAGTGAAGTAATCCCAATTCTGTCATCTTAAAACTTGCATGTAACTCAGTTTTCACTTGTGCAATATGATCATCATCGTTTCCAGTAACGATCGAATCATCTACATACATAACAAGAATCACCAGATATTTACCATGTTGTCGCACATACAAAGTATCATCAGATTCACTTCATTGAAAACCAACTTTCCTAAAGTATTCATCCAGTTTTGCATACCAAGCTTGAGGAACTTGTTTTAACCCATATAAAGCCTTGATCAATTTGCAGACTTTATGTTCTTGCCCTTCAATTTCAAAACCTAGTGGTTGTGTCATATATACTTCTTCTTGTAAATCCCCGTTGAGAAAAGCACTTTTTACATCCATTTGATGAACTTGCCATCCTTTCTAAGCGGCCAATGCCAGTGTTAATCAGATGGTGCTCCATTTAGTTGTAGGAGCAAAAGTTTCCTCATAATCAATGCCTTCCTGTTGCACAAAACCTTTATCCACAAGTCTTCCTTTATACTTTTCAAGTTCTCCATTTTGATTGTACTTAACTCTGTAAACCCATTTACATCCTATGGATTTAACATTTTGAGGATAATCAACAAGTTTCTAAGTGTTGTTATCAATTACTACTTGAAATTATTCAATCATAGCCTATTGCCATTCTTTATGTTTTACTGCTTTGTTGTATGTGGAAGGTTCAGTAAAATCATTTGCTATCAAGGAAAAATTTCCTTCACTTCTGTGTGACTTCCTTGTTCCTGTTTTATTCTTCTCATCAGGCCTTACATCTTTCAAAAGTTGAACTGCCCAATTTGGTAGTTGATGCTCACTTGTTTGAGATTCTTAAAAGTCACCATCATTGTAAAGAGGATTAATGTAAACTGATGTTCGTCGTTCAGTTGAAGATTCTAGAGGTGGAGAATCACTGTCAGAAGAACTGTTGCTGCTTGGAGATGCGGATGAACTGCTAGAAGATCCATATGGTGTTGTTGAAGTAGATGGACTGGATGAATCATCTTCAGATGAAGGAAAATCAAGTTCATACCAATTTGGTGAATTTGGTTGACTTTGCATATTTCCTTTTCTTTGATTGCCTTTAGTTTCTAACTTTTTAAGAAGACTTTCTATTTCTTCAGAACTCTTACTCTCTATTTCATCAAAAATTACATCCCCACTCACAATAAATTTTCCATTGGTCAAAAGAATATCCAATCATTGTGCATTTCAAACTTCTTGAGTCAAGCTTAGTTCTTTTTTCTTTTGGAACTAAGGCATAACATACTAATCCAAAAACTCTAAGATGTTTAAATCAAGGTTTGAAACCAAACCAAGCTTCATAAGGTGTGATTTCGTCTAAAGAAGCAGTTGAAGATCTATTTCTTAAGTAGTCAATTGTATGAATTGCTTCTGCCCAATATGTTGGACTTAACTTTTTGAAAGTTAACATAGATCTCTCCATTCCTAACAAGGTGTGATTCATTCTTTCTACTACGCCATTTTGCTGTGGAGTGTAAACATTTGTAAGATGTCTTCTTATGCCATTATCACTGCAATAAGTTTTGAATTCATTTGAAGTGAATTCTCCCCCATTATCTATCCTGAGAGTGCCTATCTTTTCTTTGACTTCATTTTCCACAAGTTGGCGAAAAATTTTAAACTTTTCAAATGCTTCCGACTTTTGCTTCAAGAAATAAACCCAAGTCATTCTACTGAAATCATCAATGAATAGTAAGAAATATTTGCAACCACCTAATGAAGTTTGTAGTGGTCCACAAACATCACTGTGAACTAGTTGCAGCAACCTGTTTGCACGCCATGAACTTGTTGGAAAACTTTCTCGACTTTGTTTTCCATAAATACAAGCTTCACATTTCGCATTTTCTTTTTTGAAAGTTGGAAGTCCCTTAACCATCCCTTTCTTTTGTAACTGAGAAATACTTTCAAAAATTAAATGTCCATGTCTTACATGCCACAATCTTATAGGTGAAATTCCTGTAGTCACTACCCCTGCAAAGTCAAAATGCCTTGGAATAACTGCCTCTTTCATCCTTAACAATTTTCCATCTTCATAACCTGTCATCACAGTTTGCAAGCTCTGTTTGACTGAATTAATCTTAAATAAGCCATCTTCCATAATTACCTGATGTCCTGCTTGTCGAATCGTGACTAAAGATAACAAATTCTTCTTAAAGTTTGGTACATACCATACATTTGAAATCATTTTTTCTCCAATGTCAGGGAGAGAAACTTTAAATGCACCTTTTCCATAAGGAGTATGTTTTGTATCATCTGCAAGAAAGATGGAATTAAGTTGGCAATCTTGAAAATTCCAAAAGAAGTCACGTTGACAAGTCATGTGTTGAGTTGCTCTTGAATCCAAGATCCAATCATTTTCATAATAAGTTTTAAGATAGGAGGAAAGTTGTAATGTCGGCGAAGAAGTAAAGACATATTCTAAACCATCATTGTCGTGATCATTTGATAATTGTGCTGAGTGCGAATGAAACTTGGGTATTTTATTAATAGAAGTTCGACAATCTTCAGCATAATGTCCAACTTTATTACATCTTCGACACACAATTTGACTTAAGTCTCTTCCTCTTCCTGGAGGTTGTCCTTTGCCTCTGCCTTGACTTTTGTTTTGAGGTTGTCCTCTACCTTGATTATTTCCTCTTCCTTGAAAATAGCCTCTTCCTTGATTGTTTCCTCTGCCTTGAAAATTACTCCTGCCTAAACTGTTGCCATTGTTAAAGTTGTTTCCTTTACTTTGGCTTCGACCACAACTTTGTACATTATGTGTTGCTTGATTCTGATTGAAATTCCCTCTGCCTCTGCTTCTAGAACTGTCAGTTGATGATTTACTAGTGCTGGCCTCGGTGAAAAAGACATCTTCACCAACTTTCTTTTTCTTCCCAAAGGTTTTATTATGTTGGGTCAACATTTCACAGAGCTCATCAAACTTTAGCTTCTCTAACTTTCCAGTTAATTGTAGAGATTCCTAAAGATTTGTGTAGGAAGAAGGAATTCCAACAATTAAAATTGTTACCATAAAACTATCATTTACTGCTTGAAAGCCAGCATTAATGATTTCCTGCTTAATATTCTTAAGTCTGGAGATGTATTCAAGCAGTTTAATTGCAGATCAACTTTATTTGATTCAGGTTGAGTATCAAAAAAGTCTTTAAAAATTCACAAAGCAGACCATGCATCTGTAGCATTTGCTATATGGACATACATTTCATCATTAACAGAAGATTTAATGAGAGCTAATGCTTTGGCATTCTTAACTTCTCATTTTGCTAGTGCAATTGCATCTGTGGGTTTATTTGCCTTAATATCACCATCACATATATCATGCCAAAGTTCATTATAAATGAGAGTGCTTTTGATGAGGCATTGCCATGTTTTGTAAGATTTTGTACCTTCAAGTTTGTCGGAACCAGAAAACAAATTAATCAGCTTTGACATTGTAGTGTTGAAGCTTCACACCAAGAATCAAGCTCAGAAAAAATATCAAGATGGGCAACACAACATGCAACACACCACGCAAAAAACGATCTATTGGGGCTTGGCCTTGACCCTCGTATATTCGTTGGAACAAGAGAAAAATGACTGAGCTTTACACTTGGCTCTAGTCAATTTCTCACATATTTACAAGGTAATATTTCGAAAATTGACTTTTACAATGCTCTTGCAAATCTTGGTAAAAAAAAATGTCACCCCTCAAAGTAATTTGAGTTACAATGCGATGAACCCAAATTTACAGATTTTAAATAAAAAATCATTCCTTTGAAAAATTACTCATCTCACCTTATTTCTCCATTACAAAAAAAATTTATCTCCCGATTAATAAAAAACTTATTACTCCGTTAAGTTTCCTTATTACTCAAAAAAAACTGAAAACATATATAGGATAAGACCAAAGCATGTAGAAGATAGTTAGTAAATCCTTTCACATGCTTCTGTGATTGGACAATATTGTACATCTGTTGCAGATTGAAGCTAGGAATTGACAGGAAGAATCCACTGTAGTACAACAGTTATCACAAATGTAGGCCCTGGAAGCCTGGAAGAAAAATTTTGTCATCCAAGGGCTAATTAATTTCATCAATCTATTGTTCACCCTGTGAGGTTACAGGTATGCTATTGTTTGTTCACAAGATTCAATCCCTTGATTGCTGACTGGATAGCAATGGAAATGTGTACACCCGTGTCAGAATAAAAATTTACTAGCATAAGGGTTCACTGAATTACGTGTTCCCCCTTAACTTCTTATTAGCAATTTCCTCTTATGAAAATGGTTGGAATCTGGAATTGGTAATAATTTATGACTTACTGATCTTGGAAATTGGAAACACGGAATTGCTGCAGCCAAACGAAATTGGTTATGACATTATTAACATTGGGACTGGGTAATCACTATAGCAGAATCCCAAAATTCCAGAACGGCCCAGTTCCATTAATCGTGGTCAGTAGAGCAAGTCATACCATGCAGCAAGCAAGCAATTTGATCAGTCAATATAACGTATCTGGGAACCAGAAACCGTAATGGCAGAAGTTGTTCATGTTCCATTCCGCTTAAGAAAGCCTTTTCGCTAGATCCATGTTAGCTTGTGTGGGAGCTGGAACAGAAGTTCAGTGAAAAGGATGTAGTTTTGATTGCAAGAAGGAGAATATGAGGCCACCAATGAAAGGTTCAGCTGTTGTTAGACCTCGCAGTCATACATTGACAACAGTTCATGAGGAAATTTTGGAAGACCTTGTCTATCCTTTCGGGCAAGTTGATAGAAGCAAATTCATAAGTGCGGTAACCGGACAGCATTCCAGCGCCGAGGTGGATGTCAAACTCCAAAAACTTTCAAAACCTCAACTGCCACGTATTCAAGCACAACTGCAAAAATAAAATGTGGGCTCCAATCGACCAAAAAAAAAAAGTGGTACTTTACAGTAGCCAAATTAATGCAAAAGTATTTTTTTTTGGATTAAGCAGAGCACTCAATTGCTTAAACTTATGAATTTCTATTGTTACATGCAATCCATTGATTTCAACTCAATCTAAAGTCAATGATATAATTAAATTTCATTTTCAAACAAAAATAAAAAACCAAATAATAACTGACCAAAATAATGGAGTTTTCTATGTGCGTGTAGAGCTGGAATCTCCTCTTCACATCAGCTGCAGCATTACTGGAGCTTCTATACCACAATAATGCAGAAGTGTCCTCAACAAGTAATTTTATTAAGAAAAAAATCATTTACATCTGGAATTTTGCAAGAGTTTACACCCTAACAACCAAACACTTGCAATGAGCTATTTATAAGCTCAATGTCCTAACTACCTCTAATTATGGATCACTTATAAAATAACAAGGGTCCATTTACAATAAAAGCTATTTAAACAACTTACTAACAATTCTCTTAAATTAGAGCCTAAGATACAACAAATTTGTAGAGTCATATCTTTTTACAACAATATTCTAATTCTAGATGTCTACATTTAATAATTAAATATTCTAGATTAATAATTATTAATTTATAATATAAAATTAATATTTTTTATTAACCTTATAACCTATAATAACATTTTATTTTGGATCGTCTAACAGATTCAATGATATGGAAATGGAAATAGGGTGGTGGATACATTTGAAGAAGTTCAAGGTATTTTAATGTATTGGAGGCCAGAGGAAATAAGATATTATTATGAATTGATGAGGCAACAGCCAAGTAAACAAGAAACTATTGATGATGAAAATGAACTTGTTGAAAAAGGAATTGAAATGGACTGGGATCATCCTAGTTGCAATAAGAAGCAATATCCAATGTTCATGATCTGGTGTAGGAAGAAGGCTAAACAGGTTGAAAGTGTTAGAGTTTGGAGCAGGAAGTACAAGAAGAAATTTCATCAGTATTCTAAAGCAAAGAAATTCAAAATGAAATGTTTGATTTATATTTATAAGCCTAGCTGAGACACAGACCAACAAGCATTGTTATGTATTGTAGCAAATCCATTTCTCTATTAAGGGGGGGTTTTCGAATAATGTAGAAATGGAAAAGTCTGGAAATGTGATAGGTTTGTTAAGTTGTCTTCTTAGTTGTCAAGAAATGATCTAGATCTATGTGAGCTACGAGGTGTTGTTCTGGAAGTTATTGTTTTCCAATGTAACTGAGTCAAAGTGTGTATCTTCCATGTTGTTATTTCCATCGAGTCTAAGTTACCATAGTTATATAATGGGACACATTGTGATGTATTTGCAGTGAGCCAGTGTGAGCGGGCTTAGGCCTGAATTAATAAAGTATTAAGTTATATTAAACTCTGTGTTTTCTAATAATAGGTGGACCCCTCACAAGTCAGGCCCTAGAGAATTCACATAAGGCACAAGTGGAAGGGAACAGGGTGAGTAGAGCGGGATGATGTGGCCCACCAAACCACGTTTCCTAATGGCCTTGTCCTGGAAGTTTAATAGGAGTACCTAGGGAAGGCGTCAAGGTAACAAGGACATGATGACATGGTGTCATAGTCACGTGGGCCAACTAAAGGTAATGATGTTCGGAGGTGAGGCCTAGAAATCTACATAGTCCCAGAGGTATCACCCCAGAGGTGAAAAAGGGTGGTATAATGTATGCGTCGAGAAGAAGATCACGAGATAAAGTAAGCCCAACCTCATCCGTGGAGCATGCATCCCGATTTGTGGGGTGGTGGTCCAACTTGACAGGTCATCCCAACAGAATGAACCTGGAGGTATCGAGAGGTGCAATAAAGGAAAGTGTCGGTATACATGGACCGCAGTGAAGTCGCACAAGTTGTGGTGGCAGTGAAGTGTTGGAAAAAAATACCAATGGGGAAAGAGGTCGTGCTACCCCACTAACCACGTAATCTCAGTAGTGAGTCCCTGACTGTTAACAAAAGAGTGTGCTTAGGAAATGGGGGAGAAATGAGATGACGTGTCCCAAAGGGCCATCTCGGAAGACATAGAAGATCAAGCCAAGCATCGTGATATGCATGTAAGTTTTATAGATATATATAGATATGTGTGTGTGTGTGTGTGTGTGTGTGTTGGGGGGAGGGGGTTAATATGCTTGGTTATGAGGTTTTGTGGATGGGGGTTAATATGCTTGGTTATGAGGTTTTGTGGATGGTTTGAGAAGCTAAGATGATGTGTCTAACAATAGATTGATATCTAATGATTTAAATGAGAAAAGTAATTTTTTTTGTAATTATCCCATTCCTTTAGCAACACAAGAGGAGTTTTTTTTATTATCCCATTCCACTAAGATAAGAAAGGTGGGGTGGGTTGTTACAGGTGGTATCAGAGCATCCAAGTTCAACGCTGGACTAGATGGGCTCTGTCATGGGAAAATGATAATTTTTAGAAATTATCTAAACATATTGTTTAGGTGTTAAAATATGGTCTAAATAAATTACTAACAAACCAAACTAGACATCATTCATTCAGTGACATCTTTGGAACAACAAAAAGTTAAACAGTTGGGTCGTCATTGATGATATGACGGTGTCTACACCCCCTTGGGGTGACGTCAGCGAGGAGCAAACCCCCCACTCACATAGTTGACTAACTTATTGAGATTGATTGTGTAAATTGTATCCCCCCCGCCTGGCGATGTCAATGCAAGGTTGACCCCCCCGTGCAAACTGTAGATCTACCCTGAGAAATTTAGACTGTCAATTATGTTGGTGGAAGGCAGGGACCACTAGTTAAGTTACATAGAAAAAGGACTATTCATTTTTTTGGTAGTCATAGGTGGTATCAACTGTGATAAATCATGATTTTTGCAGGTCATAGATTACAGAGGGTAATTTGTTGCTTTGTTGTAATTATGTGCTAAGATGGTCATTGTGTTGTAAGCAAATTGTTGTGGAAGCCCTATAAGCACAGGACCCTATGTTTAATTAGTTGTTTATTTTATTGATGATGCACTAACAATTTTGATGGATTGAATTGTAATTGATGCGTATGAATTATTTAAGTCTCATGAGCAGGTTAATGTGGTGGTTTTGTCATGGCAGTATCACCTTGGAAATCTCATGAGTA
Organism: Pinus taeda; assembly: GCA_000404065.3. Lineage (NCBI taxonomy): Eukaryota > Viridiplantae > Streptophyta > Pinopsida > Pinales > Pinaceae > Pinus > Pinus taeda. The sequence continues at coordinate 119,119 of APFE030865666.1, read as the reverse complement.
TAAAATTCATGGCCATAACTGTGTATTTATTTTATTTGAAAAATTTAACAATGTTTGTAATTGAAAACACATTACAAGTAGCATAAGATAGATGCAATACAAAAATGGTCACTGGAATAGTGCAATACATTTCTAATCAATCATAACATGGAAGTGAATGGGTCAAACCCAATGAAGAAGAGATATTAGTTGACGAAGGGGGAGGGAATCACTCTCCAGATTAGATGGACATTTTGAGGAGACTAAGGGCTAAAGTCACAAGTTTCAAAATAGAAAATGAGAGGATGGTAAGAGCTTAAGAAAGGATAGTCGAGATAAATGCAGTTATCTTGCAAAGTCTCTCGAATTGGAAGAGGCATAGGTTTAGGTCAAGAAAGAGGCATATGCGGGGAAGTTAGGACATTGTGCTAGGATATGTACCCTTGAACACCCCTAGAAGAGGGACTAGCACACAGGCGCATCATTCTAGCAGATCATCTAGTTCTACTACCAAGATGCACCACCATCCTTCTCACCATTATCATCATCATCATACAGGAAGCAAGAGAAAGGATCACATGCCTAAGGATTTTGAGAAGGCCAAGCCACCCACATTTGATGGGGATATGGAGAAAGTAGAGGATGCAAAAGCTTGGTTTTTGGGTATGAAGAAGTTTTTCAGAATACATGACTATTCATAAAATATGAAAGCTAGAATTGCCACCTATGGCCTGAAGGGAAAATCAGATATATGGTGGGAAGATTTGAAGAACATTAGAGGCATTGTTGAGAAAGAATTGAGTTGGGATGAGTTTGAAAAGCTCTTCAAAGAGAAATACTTGTCTGAATACTATTATGATAGCAAGGAAAAATATTTCTATGAACTCAAGATGGGTCAATTAACTGATAATGAATATATCACCAATGTCTTAGAACTATTGGGGTATGTTCCATCTCTCAAAGATGAAAAAGTCATAATTCAGAGATTCATTAGTGGATTTCCTATGGCATTCAGAGATAAAAATGAATTGCTGGAACCTCAAACTCCGAAAGATGCCATCAAGAAGCTATAACATTGCTATGAGCAAGAAAAAATGTTGGCTATAGATCAAAGGTAATTTGAAAGAAAATAGAAGCGCTTGGAGTAAGAAAAGTTGGCCTAAGAAAAACTCAGAAAAGTGGGGCTGATAAGCACGCAACCCCGATACATCGAACTCAGTAGAAATGTAACACTAATATTAAGAAACTTGTGCAACATCCAACAATAGGGTAGCCCAAGTTTGAAGGTCGAGAGCCACTCAAATATTGGACTTGTGGTGGAAACCATAGAAAAAGGGATTTTCCACATCAGCAAAAATTTTAGACCAAAGATTTACAGTGCTCAAGAGGCTGGCACGGTGGATGACGTAGCTCAGAGTATGCCTAGAATTTATGCAACAATAGACAACCGCCAGGTAGATCACCAGGCATCCATCATTAATATGGAAGGTAAGCTTCATAGTCAAATTATTTCCATTTTAATTGATATAGGTTCTAATTATAGTTATGTCTGCCTAGAGCTTGTTGAAAAATGCAATCTATTCAGGGAATTGCATAAAGAACCATGGCTAGTTCAACTAGAAACTGGGATAAAAAGGAAGATCAGCCATTCGGTTAGGTCTTATGCATTTTCTCTTAGTGGCATGCCCACAACAACACACTTGAATGTATTTCCATTGGGTGCATATGGAATATTGTTGGGCATGGACTAGTTTTACCTACATAAAACTAAGGTAGATTGCTTTAAAAAGGAAACTAAATGATTAGAGGAGAAAGGAGGGTTATACATGGCAAAGGGAAGTGTATTTCAGTAAGGTTAATCATTGTTATGCAAGCTAAACGTAACAACATAAAGGATGGATGCACATTGTTTACAGTACAATTTTCTAGGGATGAGAATGTTGACAGTGAAATTGAAGATGAGGAAGTTGAGCTGCTAAAGAAGTACCCTGTTTTGCAATAGTATGCATATGTCTTCCCAGTGGAAGTTCATGGATTAACTCCTCATAGAAAGATATATTTATCTATTGAATTGGTAGTTGGAGTAGTACCAACATCCAAGGCACCATATACGATGAGCACCCTAGAGTTGATTGAGCTGAAATTGTAGCTAAAAGAGATGCTTGACAAAGGCTACATAAGGGCAAGTGTGTCTCCATGGGGAGCACTTGTATTGTTTTTGAAGAAGAAGGATGAAACCCTTGGATTATGCATTGATTATAGGCATTTAAATAAGTTAATCATCAAGAACGGGTACCCATTGCTAAGGATAGATGATCTCTTTGACCAATTGAGAGGAGAAACAGTCTTCTCAAAGATCGACTTGAGGTAAAGATACCATCAAGTGAGGATCAAGGAGGAGGACATTCACAAGACTGCCTTCAAGACAAGGTATGGGCACTGTGAGTTCATAGTGTTACCCTTTAGTATTACTAATGCCCCTACCATGTTCATGTGCCTATTGAACAATGTGTTGCATCCCTATTTGGACAAGTTTGTCATTGTGTTTGTTGATGACATACTAGTGTACTCAAGGACACACGAAGAGCATCAAGAACATATGGTTGCAATGGTACAATTGTTGAGGGAGCATAAGATTTATGCAAATCTCAGTAAGTTTGGTTTCTTCCAATCATAGATACATTATTTGGAGCATGTTATCTCTAAGGAAGGGATCTTTGTTTATCCTAAAAATATCAGGGCCATAATGGAGTGGCCAATTCCAAAGAATGTGGATGAGGTGAGATCATTCATGGGATTGGTAGGATATTACAAGATATTTATAAGGAAGTTAGCCAAGATAGGCTATCCCATCACATATTTTCAAAAAAAAGGAACGATATTTGAGTGGACTGCTCAATGTGCAAAAATATTTGAGCAATTAAAGCAGTTGATCATCAATGCATTGTTGTTGAGATTTGCAGATCCTGGCAATGATTTCATAGTGTACACAGATGGCTACAAGGAAGGGCTCGGTGGAGTCTTAATGCAAGAAGGGAAGGTAGTATGTTATGAGTCCAGGAAGTTAAATAAACATGAGGTCAATTATGTAACCCATTATTTAGAGTTGGCTGCCATCATTCATGCTTTGAAAATGTGGAGGCATTACATCCTTGGTAGAAAATTTACAATCATGACAGACCATAATGGACTCAAGTATTTGCTTGGGAAACCTAAGTTTAATGTTAGGCAAGCTAGATGGCTAGCCACACTCGATGAATTTAACTTTGAGATTAAGTACATAAAAGGGAAAGAAAACAGGGTTGTTGATGCTCTGAGTAGAAGAATTCAAGTGAATCACTTGGAAACTGTAAGTTCTTATAAAACAAACCTGGTAGAAATGGTTGAAAGTTGTAGGTGACAATATGAAAAATGTTAGCAAATGAAAGAAAAATTGTTGCAAGGTTGTGAAGATGAATAATATCACCTCCTTGAGGATGGTCGAATCAGGTTTAAAATCAAAATTTATGTTCCTAACAATGATGAAATAAAAAGGTTGATAATGAAAGAGTTCCTTGTTAAGCCTTAGTTAGGTTGCAAATTGAAACTAATTCTTTAAGGGAAGGAAAATTATTGCATGTCCTGTTGCATAAAAGAAAACTTCTAATCTAATTGCAAAGAAAATATAAATGCTTGGAAATGAAACCCTAATGTATTACATAAAATAAATGATAGGAAAACAAACTTAGACTAGTTGCATAAAGTAAATAGCATGAAATCAACCCTAAAATAATGCATCCAAAGCAAATCCTATTATAATTTCAAGCCTCAATAAATGCTTCAAGAAATAACAATGTAAACTATTAATGTGCTATTGAATTCATGATCTCAACAACTAACCTTAGTTGCAAAAATAAATTGCAGTAATCAAAAGAAGAGTTCTAAGTGGTTTTTGATCTTCCTCAAGTTTTTTCCAAAGGCCTAGAAGGTGTTGTGAAGGGTTAAGAAGCAAAATTTAGGCTTAAGCAACACTTCTGGTCAAGTTTTGATGAGTTCTATGTGGTGTTATAGGATACTACATGATTGCTACAGGCTACTATAGGAGGCCCTATATTGCTACATGATTGCATCTGAGAGCATTCTAAGGGCTTAAAAAGTGATATGAAGGTGAATAAAGATGGTAGAAGGTTGGAGAATGGTATCAGAGACCTTTCCAAGCTTAGTACTCCCGAGGAGCCCATCTTTCACAAGGGGAATATGCAAACAATAGCCTCTAACAAATCTATAATGAATTTTCTGTGTGCAAACTACTTGAAGAAATGGATGAGAATAGGAGGGTGATAATGGTAGAAATTCAAATGAAAATGATGGTTCTTTTCCCTGCAAGCCAGAAGTATCACCTACACACAAGAAGGTTATTCAACTAGCAAAACATCAAATTCTAAGGAATGTCAAAAAGACTATCTGCAGAAAATTAAATTGTAAAGGAAAGGATGAGTTGTATTTTAATCAAGATCTAACTATTTCATCAAGAGAAGAACTATATTTTTGTGCTTCCCATTACAAAACCTACAACCACACTTTCCAAGAGTAATGATTGATAAATTTACAGAGGCAAACTTTTTCACATAAAAAAATCTTGCAAAAACGAAACACTGCTAAACTAAGTGCATAAAATAAATATACAAGGGAGAGAGACTAGAGTGCTTGGGTTGGGTCCTAACCCAAGGGAACTCAACCATCTAAAACACACTCAGACTGAAGTCAACAAAATGCTTTTCATTGATCTCAAAAAAGTGTTCAAGTACATGATATGGAAGTTGAAATGACAAGTAACAAGCTTTAACCCTAGCAGTCATTATGCTCCTCTAAAAATTCGAATCCTTTTGAGCTCTTGGGATCCATTATTTATATAAAATGAATGGGGAAGTCTCCTTTGAAGGAGTGTTTCTTCTCTCCAAAATCCCTATAAAAGTGGATCTAGTCTCCTGAGATCCTCGCAGCGACTAAGTGTAGCAACTTCCCAATAGCCAGTCGAGTTTTTTAGTGAGTTAATGTAGGGAACGGGTCTCCTATATTTCTTCCAACTAGTCTCTAATGTACTTATATAAAATAAATACTCTTTTTCCTACACATTCAACATGTTAGGCTACAAGATATGACAAATATTCCTTAATCTCCCTAATGAACACACTACTGTCCAAAAATGTGTCATCAAATGCAAAGACAGAGGTAAATGTATGTTGAAGGATGACCATATGGGCCTTGATTTATACCTATTTAGGAGACCAGTCACCTTATAAGAAAGTGAAATTGGTCTTATTTTGATCATCATGACCGATTTTGATCTTATTGTACCCACTAAACCATCCAATAAGGAAAATAACTTTTCCTCGCCAAGCACATCAAGGATTGGCTAATGATCGGAAAGGAAAAATGATATTTCCTTGTGGATTTTATTAATTTTCCTATAATTCCCCTAAGGAAATGTGAAAGTGGTATTATTTTGATCGTCAGGACTGATTTGGATCATATTGTACCCACTAAACCATCCAAGAAGGAAAATAACTTTTCCTCGCCAGGCACATTAAGGAGTTGGTTAATGATCGGAAAGGAAAAATAAGCTTTCCTTGTGGATTTTATTAATTTTCTATAATCAACACAAATTATCCATGTGTAAGTCTTCTTCGGAACAATAATGAAAGGAGATGCCCATCACTATCTGCAATTGGATAGATGAATCCTACATCTAGTAATTTATGCAATTATTCTTTTAGAATATCTTTTAAAGTCGGATCCATTTTTCTTTGAGGTTAGTGAACAAGCTTGTGATATTATTTTATATGTATGTGATGGGTGCATACAAAACGATGTACACCTTTCATACCCTTGTGATGCCATGTGAATTCACAAATGTGTCTCCTCAAGACAATGAGCAATTGATATTCTTGATCAACTGAAAGTGGGAAGCTGATTTTCAACAATTTAGAGGGGCTAATTTATAACATTTTCATGTTGCTCTAATCAAAATCAACAATCAATAATTTTTCTTATGGATTTTCCTTGGAATATCTAGGTTTCCCTATGGATAACTCCTCTTTCGACCCATCAATTTTCATAGCAGAAAAATATTGATTTTGCAAAAAAAAATCAATCAATTCATCTTCATAATCCCACTTACTATTGAGGGTGGTTCCTATTGTACATATAGGATTGGGTAATGAGAGGTCAAAATACTCTTCTTCTTCTTCCACCCATATAAGAAAATCATCCTCAACAATAGGTTGAGTTGGGGGATATATTACAAGCTATTTTCAAGATTTCCCATTAGTAATTGTCATGTTTCTGACCCTAGAGTTGATATATGCATTAATGGTATCTAACCAAGGTTTCCCTAGAATGAATGGATAATCATTGAACTTGATTTTAGTATGGAGGACAAGGAAGTACGTAGGATACTCCCATGAGTCTACAGAGACCATTTCATCTTTGATTATTTCTTTTGTCTATACTGTGGATCTATCATCAAGCTAGAACACAGTAGTGATCTTTCTCAAGGAACCTTGGAGGTTAAGTTTAAACATAATTTCCCTAGTCATGACATTGACTGCACTTTCTAGATGAGTTAAAGTGTTTGGAACTACAATATTATTTTCATACACATCTACTATTGGACTTCCAGGATCCAAATACCAAGGGATTATTACTCACACAAGAATTAGTTCAATTAGTTTCCCAATAACTTTAGTGGCAGATTCATCCCTTCTCTTTCTTCTAGGCCATCTGAGAAATTATTCTTTGATGAATTTGTTATATATGGGAACATCCTTGATGCATATTAAGAAGGAATTTTGACACACATCTCCCAGAAGTTTATTCTTTTACGAGTTTGTGTGTTTTTTGGGTTGTTAACCATTCAGAATAGGGAGGTTTTTTGTAAATTATATGAGGCATGGGATCCTCCTTCTCTTCTCAATGTCTTCATTAAGAGAAGTTGGATGGAAATTTGGGAGAAACTTTCATCTCCTAAGGTCAATTTCTTGGATTTCTGTAGAATAGGTTTGATAAGCAGTCTCTCCATTGTAGACAAGTTGAGTATGCTTATTATTAGGATTAGGGTTTGGTTGAGAAGACATTTGGGATTGTTTCAAAGAAAATTTTTGGCGTACTTGTTGTTGTTAAGAAATAGGCATCATAGTAGATGGGATCCATCCTTGTGGTGGATTATCCCATTGAGGAGGTTGGTTGGAACATGGACAAGGAGGAACAACAGGTTGAGGAGGATATGGCCAAGGAGTGGGAAGGGAGAAAGGTGAAGGGTTAAGAGGGAACCAAGGCTGATATTGAGGATTTTAATTATCATTGAAGTGAGAAGGGAATTTCATACCTTGCTAAAATTGTCTTGAGATTGTGGTCTCTTTTGGTTGACAAAGCACAACTACTCCATGTTCCCTTTTGTTCCTTTGTAAACAACCTTTAAAACTGGTAAATATGGACACTTTCAATTGAATTATTTTCTTCACATTAAAAAATAAATAAATAAATAAATAAATAATAAAAAATAAAAGATAAAAATCTATAACACTCAAAGGACATTAATTCCTAGGGTGTCTCTTATTGCACTCGGGGTAAAACACATCCAATGCTTTTTCTGCTTCTTCTTGTTTTGTTTTAATTTGAAAAGTATCGATCTACATAGAAAATGTGGGCAATATTTTGGTTTTCATAACTTATAACATCTCTCCTATTTCATATTTATTAAGCACAGAAGAAGAAGAAGGAGATACTGAACTTTTTCTCACTCTACCTCTTTTTCTAGTGGCTCTCAAATGATTTTTAAAAACTTGTTTGATCTCATCATAGGCGATATGGTAGATATCTCGATTAGCCAATAAGTTGATAGTTTCCATGAAATATTCTCTAACCCCCCTTAATAGTACAAGCTTTGAGTCTGGTCCCAAATAAATTACATGTCCTTTTGTAACTTAGGTGTTACCTTTCCTCATATTCCTATAAAGACTCATTTTCCCCTTGAATCATTCTAAAAATGTCATTCTAGTGTCCCTTTCTCTACAGTAATCTCGATACTTATTGTTAAAAGGTTGTTGCATTTGATCCCGTGTGGTGATACTAATACCTTCAAGGCCCATGAACCACCAAAGAGATGTGTCCTTCAAGGTGGAAGGAAATAACTTGAGCTTCTTCTCATCTATGGTGTATTCATAAGTTTTGCACACAACAACAAACTCGAACATAAAGGTTTCAAGATCTTCTATGATTATACCATAAAAGTGTGGAAGCACAGATGGCTTAATATTTTTCATTTTTTCTCCTCCATTTGTCTCTCTAATGGAGAATATAAACACTTTAGTTTGTCTTTCTTCAACCATAGTGATGGGAGTTGAAGGATTTTCATATCCTGCAATCTCCTCAAATATCCTTTCTTGTTCCCCCAAAAGGCGTCAAAGGTCCCTATGGACAGAGTAGGAGGCTCACAGCCGACTGAAAATGGTTGGTTGCTAGTAGAAATGGGGATTTTTGGTAAAAAAAAAAAATATGTATTGTCCTTAGTTCTGCGAGGCATAAAAGAAATAAATTTTAAAAATAAATAAATAAACCTTTTTTTAGTATTTTATGAAAGGATGCTAATGTTTTTTCTTTTTTCTTTTTGCACAAGAGAAAATAAAAGGAGTGAATCTATCAAAGAAAAAGGCAGTACATACCTGACACCACCTCGACAACGATGCCAAAAAAATGATCGCCCTTAGTATTATAGTAGAAACTCTACAATCTCCGAGGGTCTCATCTTTAATTATCAACCCTCGGTTCGTACAAAATTAAGAGGGGTCAACATCGCATGTGCAGCAGATACTATCATCTTCCTCGAGTTCTTATACAAGTGGGAGGTATTGGAGCGAAGTTTAGATGAACATGAACATAGTTAAGTTATTGAATTGAGCTATTGTAAAGGAAATGATATTTACAGAGAATGAAATGGCACACACACCTATGCTATTTGCATTAAATGAAAATCACAGTTACTATAAATAAATGACTTAAAATTTCAAACCTAAATTGCAGAAAACAAAACTCAAAAATCAATTCATAAAAGCATATACATGCAAATTTATGAGGTCTTCATGCTTCCAAAATTCACCATAAACATCCCATGCGTGTTGTAAAACTTATACAAGGCTAACCAAACATTTGTTGCTAAATTGGGTGAGAGAAATGAACTGATCGCGGGCTACTACATGATTCTTTGTTTTATTATAGGAAGAGTCCAACGAATATGCAAAATATTTAGAGTGCAAACCTAAGATGAAGAAATGAGGTATTAATGATTGAGGGTGATGTTATTTATCTAGTAAAGGCCTGAGACAACTTGATCCAAGCTATATCATCACAAAACTAAGATATGTATGTCTCTTGTAGCCAAAAAATCAACTATACAACAAAACATTAAATTACAAAATTTATGGCAACAAAAGGAATGTAATGGAAAAAGACCTAGAAATGTATTAATAAGTGATATGATTGATCGAAAAGGAAAAAAGGTTGCATAAATGGCAACTATAATTTCTAGAATTGTTAATGTTAGAATCTAAACAAGAAAAATGCAAAGCATGGTGTCAACATAAATACAAGAGGGCTTTGAAGATCCTAGGGTGGACCTAGCCAAAGGATGCTTAGAGTCCTTAAAGAAAAACCAAGCTAAGATTTGGACTAAAGAATTGCTTCCATTAACTGAAAAATTGTTCTTACATTACAACACTGCAAAACTTGTTTGAGAATACAAAAAGCTTATTCTTTCTTCTTCACTTACTATTCTCCTCCTCTAATGGGCCAATTCGAGCTTCTTATTTATAAATCAAGTGGGGAGCAACCTCCTTGAGAGGAGGGGTTGAATTTTCCCTCCAAAAATCATAAAAAATGGGATCTTGTCCTAGATCTAACTTGCAACAATAGGAGGAGGCATTAAATTCCATCAACCATCCAAGTTTAAATCTACCTATTTTAGGGAGAAACTCCCTCTAATCTCTCCAATGTTGGATTCCTTAGAATCTACTTAATATCTCTATAAATCTCGCACAATATGTTGGAAATACTGGGAGGGGGGTGAATCAGTATTTCTTTTTCCCACTATTGTTTTACCAGTTAAAACATTCATATTCAAAACACAAGATGAACAACAAGAATAAATGCTTTTATTCATATAATCTTTTTAGGAAAATAGATACAATATATAAGTGGTTGCAATCAGTTTCCAAGCACCAACTTGGACTTTTGTGAGGCTCCAACCTCCAGAGCTCCAACTCTATTTCACCAAGGCAACAATCTTGGACTTAGGAGCACTAACTCCCAAGGACTTCAATCCTTCCAGTTCCTGAGACACTAGTCCCAAGGAAACCAATCCTTCTTACTTATAAGGCACAAATCCAAAGGACTCCAATCCTTCTTACTTCTGAGGCACCAGCGCCAAGGACTCCAATCCTACTTACTTTTCAAGCACCAGCCCCAAGGGTTCCAACCCAATCTTGTCAAGGCACATTTGATAGTAATGTTCTTCTCTCAGAACTCTTCATTACTGTGTTATGTTTGTATACAACTTCATTGTAGTCTCCATGCCAGAGCATCAATGACAACCAGTCTTCTTATGAAGGAGCCTTTGCAACTCTTCATACTATCCACACAGAGTCTCTAATAGCCTTCGTGCTCTCTGATAATGTCTTCACACAGCTTTAGTCAATCTATTGTTAGCTGCTCTAAGCTCTGCATAAAGAAAAATTTTATGTTCAAGCATATGTTCTAATGTCACAATAAATGCTTCAGCATGACTACTTCTATGCTGGCTACTTCTCCCCTTCGACTGTCTCCTGTCCTGTTGGTCCTTCGGCCCTTTTTTCTTTTATGTTGGACCCTCTGCTATGGCCTTTGTTTTCTCCAACTGTTTCAACAATACAACCACATGGTGTTCTTTGTTTTTTCCTGTTTTTATGCATTCCTCATGCCTCTGTATGTTAGTTTCCTCTTTTCGTTGGCTTAGGCTTTCTCAACACTCGCTTATCCTATCAACTTCCTCCTCAATCGTTGTCATTTCCTCTGTGCTCACTTGCTTCTTCGGCTTCCCGGCTTTTGGTTTCCTCTGTCTATTCGAGCGTTCCAATATTCACAGGACATGTTCAGGAGGAAGAGAGGTCATATTACAAAGAAACATTGCCTATTAAAAGATATCAGAGAGATCCCTTTTTTTCGATAACATTCATACACAAGACTTCAGTGCTTACAGAGGCTTTCATTTGGAGATATTGTACCATCAGGGTGAGCATACATGTCATGTTACCATCGCAATCACAACCGGCATCATTCCACCCTACTAAACTATCGGAACCGTTATTATAGGATTTTGGCCTGAAAAACCCCGTGCAATACAAATATTTGAATTACACAGGAATACACAGACAAAAACCCGCCCGAGCGCTTAAGGTCAATCTTTAAAAACATTACGACCGCATCTAAAACTGCATCGGGTCCGCCTTGTAATTGCAATCGGCAGTCGCCAATGTTCGATGGCTGATGGACGCGATATGAAATTAAGCCAAATTGCAATGTTGCATCGGGTCCGGTCTTGCAATCGCAATCGGCGCTTTGCGGAGGACAGCCCTTTGGGCATTATGCGATGGGCGGATGTGATATACATTAAACCAGAGCACAATGTTGCAACGGGTCCGCGTATATATATATAATATATGTATATATATATATATATACATATATATTAGATATAGATTAGATATGATATAGAATATAGATAATAGATAAGATATAGATATAGATATATATATTATTATATATATAAATATATATATAAAATATATATATATATATAAATTATATATAATATATATATATATATATATATAATTATACATAACAATATATATGAAATATTACCCGGACTTCACTTTTTATATACCCGACATATATTTCGTCGGTCGTCCGCATATATGTACGCAATCGAGTGTTTGGGTTGATGCACATAGCCGAACTACTGATTCCCATTGTCACCAATATTTATGCTCACCTTATAGTGTTCTACACACACATATATAAAACTTTGCCTTTCCACTCTGATTAGTATATGTTGTTAATCATAAGGTATTTGGTTTTTGGCGCCACTTGATGTATTATATCCAGCCGTATTATGTTTTGTGCCCGATATTAGTTACGCATTATATATATATTATATTATATATATATATATTATATATATATAATATATATATATATATGGTTTTGCCTCAATAGCTCATGCTTGTTCTTCTTTGAAATATATATGGCATATATATATGGCTCCCACTGTAGCTCCGATAGCTCGTTTGCATATATATATATAATATAATAGATATATATATATATATATGGCTCCTCCTGTAGCTCCTCTTGGTTCTTCTTGGGCATGTATTACATGCAGCGCTCCTCCAATATGGCTCCTCTTGCTCCAATGTGGCTCCTCTGGCTTAGTAGTGTCTTTCAAAGACCTCCTCTTATACCTTCATACCTTGATGGCTTCTGCCTTTTCTGATATGCCTCTCTTGCTCTGATATGCCTCCTTGTTAACTCCTCCGTTAACAGACTCTTGCTTATGGCTTGGCTATAATGATGGCCTTGCTCCTGTCTCTTCATGGATCTGCTCTGCTTCCCCTTGGCTTCATATCATCATCTAGAATATCTAGTATCTAGAATATTGCCATATTGACATCAATGAAAACCTAGGTCAACAATCTCCCCCTCTGTTATTGATGGCAATATTCTTCTTCTCTCCCCCTTTGCCATCACTGGAAAAGGAACGTATATGGACTCCCCCTGTCAAACTACTTTTGTTCATGAATGGTAGATTTTCATGGGTCTGTGACTCCCCCTATCATAGTGATCTTCTTTTTACTCAAGATAGAAGAATTGATGCTTTATCATCAATTAGCACATTATTCCCTCTTCATGTCTCAGAACTAATCTAACATGGCTTCATTAATGCTTAAAGATTCTCTACTTCAATGCTTTCAATCAGATTACAAATAGCCATACACCAAGTGTCCAAGTCCAGGTTTTTATGCTTCAATCTATATTGTCGTCTCCATAGGCAAAATTGAGAGACCTTCATAGTCAAATTCAACATAAACTACCACTGAAATTTTCTTTCTTGTTATCTTTCTTCAGATCCAAGTTCCTTTGTGTCTCTGTGCTTCTCCTTAAGTCACTTCCATCCAGTATTCAACATCACTGCATTTGGATGAAATGGTGAGAGGTTGTGCCTTACTGTTGTTATTATTTTCTCAGTGACCAGTCTTAGCATAAGTTATATTTGACTGCACCACCTTCTCCTTTCTATGAGCCATCTTTTCCTTGTGTTCTTGTACATATCTCAGCAAGTTGTTTCCCTAGTAGATTTAGATATCCAATCTGTGACTGTCTTTTAAAATCATTCTATTGATTTGCATCTTTTTGCAATGCTTCAATTTATTATATGCTGCCAGCTACTCTTACTTCAAACTCCATTCCAGATGTATCTGTTTGTTTGAATATTGCCTCTAATAGTGTCCATAATTTCTATTCTCACATCAAATCCTTGAGTCAATACATTTAGCATCTGTAATATCAGCACCATAATTATTTGCGCTATTTCTCCAATATTAGATGCCATTCTCTATTGTTCCAAATACTACTTAGAGATTAAGTGGAAGGCATCTTTAACAACAGTCCAAAGAATGGTTACAGGATCATGTTCTTCAGTTGAGTACTCCTGAGAAATGATATTCATCAAAGAATGACTGTTAATATAGCTCAATAGGGATTTCATAGGGACCCTTTCACTAATAGCTTCTGCAATAATGATCAAGAATCACAGGCTCCCCCTAATTGTATGCATCATTTCTTTTGGCAGTCTTCCCATCAAATGCTCAGATTGTCAAAATTCAGCCCAATGACATATGTTGTTGGCTGGAGAGCTAAAGGGACTTTCGGGTTGTATTTGCTTTCTTCTCTATACTTGTGTAACTTTCTTCTTTTGCATGGTTCTAGCTTGTGTAAGAGCCCAAGTTAAGTTACAGTCACGTACCATATGACCAATGTTATGACACTTGAAGCATTCTACATTGTTCATGAATAAGAATTCATGATTTCTTCTTGCAAAATTGTTTCTTGGAGATTGTTGGGGACTATTATGTCTATCTCTATGAGATGGTTGGGGACCATAACATATATCTTTATGATATGCTTTACAGTATTTCACCATGTGACCAAAGTTTGTACAAGAATAAAAATAACCAAAAAATGAACTTTGGTACCTGGGAGATGGATATTTCCTTGATGTACTTCTGAAGCCTTTCTGCCTTGAGATCCTTTAATGATAACCATTACCTCTCGCATTTTTCACATCATCTACCTTCCTTCTTGGAGCAGGATTTCTTCTTAGAGCAGGGTTTCTTTTATTGTAGCCTTGATTTTTCTCCTTGCCTTTGTTGGAACTGGGAGCATCATCATTTCTTTCTGGCTTCTTCACATCCCTTTTGTTTAAAGCATTTTCATTCTTATTTGAGGATTCACCTACATACCTGAGACCTGATTTATCAAATGGAAATATGTGATTGTTGAGCATGTCATCTAAGGCCTGAGAGCTCTTCAAGATTTTGTTCATCCCTTAAACCTTTGTTATGAGGAAGACAATCTCTTCTTCCAATCTTTCACACTCATTATTCTTCCTAGCAAGTTGTTTCTCAATTTCTTCCTTGATATGAGTAGCTTCATCTGCTTCTATTTTAAGGGAGATGATATCTAACTTCATTTTGAAGATTTCTTCATTCTTTGCTTGACTGCTCTCCATTTCTTCCTTGATCCTTGTAGCTTTACATGTTTCAGCCTTGAGAAGCTTGATGTTAGATTTTAATTTGAAGATTTCTTCATCCTTTGCTTTTAGTTGACAGATCATGGTGTTTCTTTCCTTTCTTGCTTCGTCAGCGTTTTCTTCTATTACTTCCAATGCTTCCTTTGTCTTCTTAGCTCCTTGTGCTTGTTTCTTGGCTTCTTGTAGTTCAGATTTGAGAGAGGAGACCTCTACCTTGTACTGACCAATCCCTTCTCAAGTTTTTTCAAGCTCTTGTGCCTTTGTTCAAGTTGACTTGACAAGGTATCTTCCCGTTTCTTTGCTTTATCCAACTGATTTGTCATAGATATGACTTCTTCATGATGCTTTCTTTTGCTTTGATGAAATTCCTTCTTAAGCTTGGCAAGCTCTTCATCCCTTTCTTGTACTTGAAGCTTAACAAGGTCAACTTTATCCCTTGTTTGATCTTCGTCACTAGCTAGTGCTATCTTCTTAAGTTCCTTATTTTCCTTTTTCAGATTGTTGATCTCTTCCATGGAAGCCATAAGTTGAGCGAGGAGATCTTCTACAAAATCTTTTTCATTCTCTTCATCTTCTAGGTCTGCTTTGGCCTTGATGTCATCATTCTCACTTTCAGCTTCTATGATGGGTTCTGGATTTCCTTCTTGATTTCCATCATCTTCTTAACTGATGGTCATGGTCAATGCTCCTTTTGAGTGAAGGTCATGAAGTTTGTCCCATATACCCTTTGTTGATGAATATTTTCCTAGATTGTTCTTCATAGAATCAGGTAGCCCATTCAAGATTTCCTTTATTGCTTTTGCATTGTAGTCCTTGGATTCTCTATCCATCCTGCTATCATCAATCATTGATTTCCAGATTTCAATGCCTTGAGTCTGTAAGAAATTCCTCATTCTTGCTTCCCATATATTAAGATCCCATTGAGCCTTGGAGACTCCTCAAATTGATTGTCTTCTATCTTAGTAGTAGAGGGAGACACATCCTTGGGAGGATTGGAGACTTTCTTCCTTGACTTTTCCATTTGTGTTCTAAATATCAACCTTCAAGCTGTTAGGCTTTGAATGAAGGTATTGGCTCTCATACCAATTGTTGGAAATACTAAGGGGGGTGAATTAGTATTTTTTTCCAACTATTGTTTTACGAGTTAAAACATTTATATGCAGAACACAAGATGAACAACAAGAATAAATGCTTTTATTCATATAATATTTGTAGTAAAATAGATACAATATATAAGTGGTTGCAATCAGTTTCCAAGCACCAAATTGGACTTTTGTGAGGCTCCAACCTCTAGAGCTCCAACTCTATTTCGCCAAGGCAACAATCTTGGACTAAGGAGCACTAACTCCCAAGGACTTCAATCCTTCCAGTTCCTGAGACACCAGCCCCAAGGACACCAATCCTACTTACTTCTAAGGCACCAATCCAAAGGACTCCAATCCTTCTTACTTCTGAGGCACCAGCCCCAAGGACTCCAATCCTACTTACTTTTGAAGCACCATCCCCAAGGGTTCCGGCCCAATCTTGTCAAGGCACATTTGATAGTAATGTTCTGCTCTCAAAACTCTTCATTACTAAGTTATGTTTGTATACAGCTTCACTGTAGTCTCCCTGCTACAGCATCAATAACAACCAGTCTTCTTATGAAGGAGTGTTTGCAACTCTTCATACTATCCACATAGAGTCTCTAATAGCCTTCGTGCTCTCTGATAATGTCTTCACACAGCTTTAGTCAGTCTACTCTTAGCTGCACTAAGCTCTGCATAAAGAACAACTTTATGTTCAAGCATATGTTCTAATGTCACAGTGAATGCTTCAGCGTGACTGCTTCTCTGTTGGCTACTTCTCCCCTTTGACTGTCTCTTATCCTATTGGTCCTTCGGCCCTTTTATATTTTCAGTTGGACCCTCTTCTATAGCCTCTATTTTCTCTAACTGTTTCAACAATACAACCACATGTTGTTCTCTATTTTTTCCTGTTTTTATGCACTCCTCGTGCCTCTTTCTGTCAGTTTCCTCTTTTCACTGGCTATTAGGCTTCCTCAACGCTCGATTATCCTATCAGCTTTCTCCTCAGTCGTTGTCATTTCCTCTATGCTCGCTTACTTCTTCGGCTTCCCGGCTTTCGGTTTCCTCTATTTATTCGAGCATTCCAATATTCAAAAGACACATTTAGGAGGAAGAGAGGTCGTATTATAGAGAAATGTTGCCTATTAAAAGATATCAGAGAGATCCCTTTTTTTCAATAACGTTCGTGCACAAGACTTCAGTGCTTACGGAGGCTTTCATTTGGAGAGACTGTACCATCAGGGCGAGCCCACATGTCAGGTTACCATCGTAATCGCAACCGGCATCGTTCCACCCTACTGAACTATCGAAACCGTTATTATAGGCTTTTTGCCTAAAAAACCCTGGGCAATACAAATATTTGAATTACACAGGAATACACGGATAAAAACCCACCCGAGCGCTTAAGGCCGAACTTCAAAAAACATTACGCCCGCATCTAAAACCATTGGGTCCACCTTGTAATCGTAATCCGCAGTCCCCAATGATCGATGGCCGATGGACGCGATATGACAAGCCAAATTGCAATGTTGCATCGGGTCCGGTCTTGCAATCGCAATCGACGCTTTGCGGAGGACAGCCCTTTGTGCATTTTGCGGTGGGTAGATGCGATATACATTAAACCAAAGTACAATGTTGCAGCGGGTCCGCGTATATAATATATATATACATAACAATGTATATGAAATATTACTCAGACTTCACCTATTTATATACCCGAACATATATGTCATCAGGTCTACATATATGTATCGTAATTAGGGGTTTGGGGTGATGGCACATAGCCAAACCACCGATTTCCCTATCTATATATAGCCCTATCTATATATGTTTTGCCGCCAAGAGTGCATATAGCCCTATATATATGAGTTTTGTCACCAATAGTGTTAAATGCATATATATATAATATATTATATATATATATAATATAATAATATATATATACATATATATATATATATATATATATGGGTTTGGCCTTCGATAGCTCCGTTATGCTCTTTACTCCTCTGATAGCTCCTGATAGCTCGTTTTGTCTATATGCTCCTTGTTGCTCTGTTCTCTTTGGCATATATAATATGGCTCCTCCTGTAGCTCCGAAGCTCTGTTTTGGCATATATAATATAATATATATAATTATATATATATATTATAATAAATATATATATATATATATAATAATATATATAATATATATATATTATATATATATAGGCTCCTCTTGTAGCTTCCTCTTAGTTCTTTCTTGGGCATGTATTACATGCAAAGCTCCTCCAATATGGCTCCTGTTTCTCCAGTGTGGCTCCTCTAGCTTGGTAGTGTCTTTCAAAGACCTCCTCTTATACCTCCATACCCTGATGGCTTTTGCCTTTTCTAATAGGCCTCTCTTGCTCTGATATGCCTCTTTGTTAACTCCTCTGTTAACAGACTCTTGCTTATGGCTTGGCTATCCTGATGGCCTTACTCCTGTCTCTTCATGGATCTGCTCTGCTTCCCCTTGGCTTCATATCATCATCTAGAATATCTAGTATCTAGAATATTGCCATATTGACATCAATGACAACCTAGGTCAACACAATAAACATGTTAAGGTACATAAAATATGAAAACCACATTGAATTCTTCTAGGCAACCATTAAGCAAGGAAAATGTACCATTAAGTGCAAAATATGGATTCAAACATCATTTTATGTGTTTAGGGTGGACTGATGGGCCTTATAATTTACCTATTTTTTTATGCCCATCAATATTCAGAAAAGAGTGTTGTTATGATTCCTATTGTTGCAAATCTTCTTGCCACAACTCTTATTGCTACAATTTTGATTATCATTGTTATAATTCCTCTACACATAACTCCTGATTCTGTTGCTAACAGTTTTGTTGTTGCAACTCCTCTTGCCATGAATTTTATTGTCGTGATTCCTATTGTTGCAACTTCATCAAGAACTTACATTTTTTTAACATATGCCAACGCAATCGATTTTACAAAGGAGGAGTTGCCAATGTAAGATACGACAGGTGTGTTTTATAACATTTTGCATAATGAATAGGTCTTAAAGTGGAAATACTAATTCTCTACCATTACTTTTACCACAATTCCCTATATCATATTCCCAAACCATAACTCATCTACTGGAAATCGTTAAACCCATCACTCTACATCAAGATTGGAAATCACCCCTCAAAAAATTTCAAGTTGTCATTTTCCTCTTGTAATAGTGAAAATCAAAATAAAGAGAGTTACATGTACCATGGAAGGCTAGATTATCCATCACAAACCACTGAAGTAATGATATTAGAGACCTATGGACAATTTTAATTTATTTTTCAATAGGTTGGATGGATGGAATATGTGTGTGGGTTAAAAGGTTACGATGCTAAGATAACACTAGAATTTGCCCTGAATTTCAAGGCTAACAGGTTTGTAGTTGCAGGCGTTATTATAGAAGTGATAGAGGAGGATCTCGAAGAAGTGACTAGGCTTATTTAGGTAGGGGATCATTGGTAATTCAATCAGACCTCCAAGCCTAATATTTTGCAAAAAATTCCTTGAGTCGAGAGAAACTTTGGTAAAGGGGAAATGATTCGATTGTTGATATTTTTCTAATCCTTGGGGAGATTTCGCCTCACTTATATAGAGTTGAATCACATGCGAGGGTTGTTATGGGACCATGTATCTTTAGCACATCTACCTCCTTGACCATATTAAACACATCCACACTATCAACGTGTCATAATTCTTACTCAAGACCCTATCGAACATGGCGACCCATGCATAGAAAGAAAATAGGCCAAGAGATGGCATTTCCTATCACGATCTTATCCTGATTCTTATGGAATGAGCTCTAGACAAAGCAAGAAAAAAATCAGAAGAAGTCATTGCAACTCTGTCACACGAGCCCAAAGTTTCTACATATCCACTTGTTGTAACTATAGAGGAAGAAGAATATATTATTGCAACCCTATTGGCTACAAAGTACTTTCTAGTTCCTACCGAGGAAGAAACGCCAAGTGTTTCAACGGCACAAAAGGAAAGCACCCTTGATGTTGAAATAATTAGTAGCAAACTAACCACAAAGAGGATAAGAGGGTATCAAAAGAGACCCCCCTATGTTACAAGGAAGAAAAGGGTGTGATACACTCCTACCGCCACCCAAGACATTGCTACTACACAAGAACTATCATGGCTAAAAGAAACTGCATAATACCAAGAAGATACCACCCCTATTGACACACATGAACCAGCAAGGGCAAGGGACCTAGGGTTTGAATAATTTGAGACAGATGACCTTGCTGCTCCATAAGAACTAGAAAGGAGTGCTCTTTGTGAAGATTTTTCTACTTTAATCGATGCATATTCAAATGATGAAGTTGTAGACATAGTTGTTATTACTCCTTAGGGAATAGTTGTTGCTGCTCCTAAGGACAAAACTATTGTCACTTCTATAGGCACACTCGTTGACACTATTTTTACTGACCATGAAGAAGTAATCACTACTACTCGTGTGAGCACACCTTCTACCACTCTTGTAGAGAATGATGTTGTTAATAAAAAAGAAGCAGTCGGTACCATTCCCAAAGAGCGTAAAAGACAAGGCATCTTCCCTCTCTACCTCTGTATACATCACTTATTAGACAAAATAAGCTACTTAGAATGAAAATTCAAGAATTGTAAATCATGGTTAATTCAATGAAGAAAACCTCTAATGAAGGGAAATTCTTTGAGGGACTAAAGTGTCTTACCCTAGCAGCAGATTCTTTTACTACTAGGGAACCCACTAAACAACAAAAGGAGATAACCCCTAGTGAGAAATAGAAAATAAAGGAATGGTAGTACAACCTATAAGTTCAATTGTTGATTAAATTAGTTAGACTGAAACTATGGTAGAAGAGAACAAGCAATGGATAACGGCACAAGAAGACAAATGGAAACACTTGTTGGCTTCTTATGGGAAGGAGGTAATACCCCTAAAATAACACTAGAAAGATGTTAAAGAGTTAAAAGAAAAAAGGGTTGAGACAATAGAGATCTATAAGATGAAATGGAACGAATAGGAAAAGGACAAGAAGAAAGTGGGTCAACTAGAGTGCAAAATCAATAAATTGGAGATTCAAGAGGTCCATTTGGGCATGTTGATGGAGGCTTCCCTCAGTTGTATACCTCCCTCTCCTTAATGAAAAATGCTCTTGCAAGATAAATATGTATTGTTTTATAAAATGCATTAATGAATGAAATCACCAACCCTCTCACCTTCCTTACAACTTACTCACAAGGAGAAGGGTTGTGTTATATTCTTTCCACGACTAGCCCACGTAGTTAACCGGGAGGTTTGGGGGGGGCACGGGCATCCCCCCTTCATTGCGCCGATTGTGTAGTGGGGGGGGTCACAGGGTACTCGTAACCCCACTTTATGGGGTCTGGGGTAGTACCCCAGAAAATTTTGGTTTTGGACCCTATCATAGGTTGGGCGGACCCACTTATGGTTTTGTGCATAATTTTCACACATGTTTTTTGGATGTGATGGTTTTCGGTCCATGGTATTGGATGCTTTGGCATGTCTAAATATGTATTATAACATTGAAAGGAACATAATGAAAAATCAAGCTGGTAGTCCCAATTTTGGGATCCAGAGGAAATCTTTGTGTATATGTGTTTTATGTGTTATGCTCTCGCATTGTTTATTTTCTATGTTTTAGAATTTGTATGCAGGTAATTTCTGTACGGGGTTAAAACCTACATTTGGTATCAGAGCAGTTTTGGCTTCAAGGGGACGCCTTTGTTACAGAGGGGTTTCACTCGGGCCTGTGGTAGACCCTGTTCAGTGGGAGATCTGCGAGATTGATTCTTGTGGTGAAAGAAGATGGCGAGTGGTGGAAAGATAGAGATCAATAAATTTAATGGTTAGAATTTTGAGTTGTGGAAACTCAAGATGGAGGATCTGTTGGTGGATAAAGATCAGTGGATCGTGGTAGATCCGGGT